>QXTE01000342.1:754600-855035 GCA_003942145.1 Platysternon megacephalum
TGTTAGCCAAACAGGGCTCGTTTCCCCCTGGAGCTTACCTAATTACACCAAGGAGGCACGGAGAGACAAGAAGATGGGTACCAGCAGCTTTATTACTCGGTCGGCCGATCGGGTGTTCTCATCGGCTCATGCCAGAGGAGAGACACACCCTGCATGGCCGGACTGGTTCTTTTTATAGTCAGTAACAAACAAACAGCTTTGCGTCATTAGGTTGGCCCATAGATATGGGATACACATACAATAAGGGAGTACACATGAAACATTTGTTGCAGATACATGTATCACTTTGAAGGGACAAACAAGATACAACTGTTGCTCCCTCGCATTGACTATCTTGCAGATACATGGGAAAATAGCAGCATTATGCTTACAAGCTAAATGAGCCAGCCAAGCTGATAGGGAATAGCTGACATGGTTCTATGCATGTCTTTTAGTTCTATTAAATTTATTTAGCATTTTCCTAACAAAAGGATGAGGGAACCGTAAAAACAGGGTTATTTGCATAAGTTAGTAGCCACATAGGCTCAGATGACTTCAGACCATTCTGGAACTAAAAAGGTATTCATGTGAAAGTGCACAAATCTGTAGCATCCAAGACTGCACGTGAGCTACTGCTGAAGATAGAATGGCTGTTGTGTTGGCCTTTGTAGTACCTGTGCTCAGAAATGCCTAACTGTAAGGATACCCCACATGCCCACCCTAGTCCCAACAGTCCAGCTCCAAGTCAAGACCTCAGATCCCCTCATCAAGTCCTTGTGCAATGAGCCTGGAGCAATCCAGGTCTGTGGCTGCAGAAGAAAGTGATAATATAATTGACCAGTAACAATACAACTAAGAGACCCATCCCTTGCACCTGAGGGCAGAACCAGGCCTACAGAGCAGCTGTATAAAATTGTGCTCAGGAAACTCCCCTGTTCAGTTAGACAGAGGTGGGGATGGGAATAGTCTGGTGCTGGCTATGTGCCTTTTGAGAGGAAATATACCATTGACTGAGGCATGAAATCTCCATCCAGATGTTTGCGGGATGTGGCTGCAAATGTTTCCCTCTGAGCTATTTGTTTTATGATCTCTTCCTCGTGTGCTTTCTCTCTTTCCCCAGCAGGATGCTTAGATCAACCAAACCCAGGGTCTGGTCCTAGAGAAGGGGCACCCAGTCCACCTGAAATGCAAACTAACTTAAAATCATGCTTGGATGCTCTGGTACTGACCGGATCAGGAGCAGGGGCTGCAGCTGCCCTTTTACTCACTTGATATAAAAGATGTGCAGAGCGGTGACACTAGAGAGAGAATCACAGCCTCCTGGCTGCAGGCTCAGCTCTTCTACTTCACCATCTCATCTGTGACACTGAATCTGTGTATTTCTGTTCCAGCAGTTCAGACACAGGGGTTCAGTCACCCATTTTCTTTACAAAAAACCTCCTCTTCCCTGCATCCCGCAGCACCAGAAGCAAGCGGCTGGCTGCCAGTGCAGGCAACAAGCTACTTGCCTCTGTTAGCACTGGAGAGGTGCATGGTGGGAGAGGGGACTGGGGTGGAAGGATCCTTCTCTCTGGGATGTTCTCATCTGGCATGAATTTAGCCTGTTGTCATGTAAGAACGGCAATTTCAAAAGGCCTTCCCTCTGAGGATCTCGGAGCGTGTTCCAGACATTAATGAAAGTAGCCCCACAACACCAGTCTGGGAGGTAGGGAAGGATTATTGCCCTCATGTTTCAGATGGCAAAACTGAGACACATCACAGGTGCAGACTCACAAGCATTGACACCTGGCTTGAGAGATGAAATCTCAGTGGGATGGGGGCAAGGTCTAAAAAGATGATCCAATGGTGCAGATTATCTAGGGTTGTTGACTGGGATTGGATCACAAACCCATTGATATACACCGTGTGTGTGTGTGTGTATCACATACCCCTCTGGATGATAAATTCCTAAATTGGCTTGAGGCCTGTAATAACTCTGCCCTACTTGGGGGCTGGATGTCACAAATGGCATTTCTTAGTGCAGTTTGTAAAGCCAACTCAGCAGTAGCTCTCATAACAGCCCTGGGGACCATATCCATGGTGACAGCAACTTTACCTGCTGAGAAGGAAGAATAGTCATTGGTCTCTCTGTCCTGAGAGCTCCTGAGACTGTCCAGATAGCCTCAAAAATGGTGACGTTATGGAGGGGAGTCACAGCTTGACTATCTCTCCCATGGCGAGAGAGGACTTGCTTGTGTGTTTCTGATCCAGCAGTTTCAACCAAGTGTTTTAGGGTGACCTCCTAAATACAGGGCTACAAATCTCTTCAGCCCCTTTGCCCTCAACCACTGTTTGCTCACTGTCAATGGAGTTTCTCATATTGAAGACTGTGGGAAGTACAGCCTGTAAGTATCAATGTTAAATCCATGCACACCATTTTGAAATAGAAAGAGTGTCTCAGCAGAGCAGAGTGTCTTTCTCTGCGTTTTGGCAGTAGGAAACCTTCAGTCCATCTCAGTCCGTATTTCCAATAGATTGCAAAGTGTCATCGCAGGTTAGTGGATAGTGCACTTACATATGGGCCAAAAGACTGTAGATTTTTCTCCATACTAAGATATGGGTTTATACATAGCAGTGGCACCACAGGACAGTTGTAGGGGAAAGGTCTTGTTAGAGGTGTTGTGCTTTGGAATCAAGTTCAGCTCTTTTCTGCCTTTGGTGGGGGCTCTGTGCTAACGTTGCAGGAGTGTCCCACACAGAGACCCACGTGCTGCCCCTGGGAGGGAATGATAAACTCTGACTTTTCTTTATCTTGCGATCTATTGAGAGAGTTGTGAAAAAGCAAACAGCATCTGAGCCCATGACATTAAAATTTTATTAATATTTAGCTCTGATCCAACCCGTGTCATTGGTAGATCTTGGAGTGTTTTACAAAGGAGATCAGTGTCATTATCCCCATTGTACAGATGGGGAAACTGGGGCAGAAGCAGGTGAAGGGACTTGCCCAAGGTCACCCAACAGGCTAGGTCCAAGAATAGAAGCCAGATCTGCTGAGTCTCTGTCCAGTGCTCTATCCACTAGTCCAACACCACCTCATACTTACTGTAACTGTGCCACAGAATCCTACTGCATGTACTTGATTTTGGGGGCTGCAGATAAGTTCTCTCCATGGCCCCATGGAATGAACCTAGACTCCTCTAGAGGGCACCTCTGGGGCTGTAGGAGTCAATAGTGACTAGAATGGGGCAACATTTTTCATAAGCCAAATTTTCCCACCCAAAATATGTTTTAGTCAAAACAAGTTTTTTTTATGAGAACATGTCAATTCCAATGAAAACTTTCAATTTTCCCACAGGCAATGTCAAATCTAAAATTTCACTTAACATACCATTGCATTGTCTTTGTGGGTAAAGGAAATAGCATTTTATGTCAAAACATCAATTTGAAACAAGAATTTTTATTTTGTTTCGACTTAATGTTTCTTCTTTTCAAACTAAAAAAACTGAAATGAAATGACATTTTAAGTCAAAACTAAATGAAAATTGTCATCTTCTGTCAACTACATTTTGAAAAAAACCACCACATTTCATCTTGAGTTAGTTCAAAACTTTCAGTAGGCAAACACAATTCTTTTTTGACAAAAAATTTGAACAAAGTGTATCTGTTTTAATTTTTTTCAGGAAAAATGTTGGTTTTCTGAATTCCTATTGTCATGAACATACAGCTAAGGGTAGCATAAAATCCCTCCTTTACCTGTAAAGGGTTAAGAAGCTCAAATAACCTGGTTGGCACCTGACCAAATAGACCAATAAGGGGAGAAGATACTTTCAAATCTGTGGGGGAAGGTTTTTGCTTTGTGCTCTGTGTGTTCTCTCCAAGACAAAGAGAGAGACCAAGCAAGTAATCCAGCGCCTACTGAAATTATACTATTTCTGTAATATTAGATGTAATAGCAAGGAAATGCATTAGATTATCTTTTGTTTTAGCTTGTGAATTTTCCCGATGCTAAGAGGGAGGTTTATTCCTGTTTTTTGTAACTTTAAAGTTTTGCCTAGAGGGGAATCCTCTGTGTTTTAAATCTTATTACCCTGTAAAATTACCTTCCATCCTGATTTTACAGAGGTGCTTCTTTTACTTTTTTCTTTATAATAAAGTCCTGTTTTTAAGAATTTGATTGGGTTTTTAGTGTCCTAAAAACCCAAGTGTGTGGTCTGTGCTCACCTTGGTTACCTATTTGGTTGGTATATTAGTCTCAAGCCTCCCCAGGAAAGGGGGTGAAGGGACTTGGGGGGATATTTTGGGGAAACAGGAACTCCAAGTGGTCCTTACAAAGGCCTTAACTCTAGTCAGTGGGATTTCTATATTTGTGTGTCTGTAATGCAATAACTTTAGAATGCCACATCCTATCAATTCCAAAATCTCAGAAAATGCTCTAGTCATCAATGGCCAAGACCCTTTTGATTTTGGTGAAAATTTGAAAACCTCAAGGAGGAAAATGTGGGACACATGACTCTGTGGTCAGTTCTTTAACACTCACAGTCTCTAGCACCTCTGCAATTGTCTGTACATGAAACTGGTTGATGGCAGCCACTTCCAGCATAACAATACTCCATCTCCTCCTCCCAATAGAGTTCAATATGTTGACACCTGAATGACCTATCACAGAGACAGAAGGAAGAATAATGTGTGTGTGTGGGGGGGTGGGGGTGGCGGGAAGAGAGTATGGGAGAAGAAGGGCCTAGATGTGTACATAGCCCCTGGTGGGGGGGTGGGGGGGAGAAAAGGGAACCCTAGCATGGGAGAGGGAGGGAATGGGTACACAGAACCCTTGGTGGGGGGGGGGGGGGGGGGGGCCCCCAGAGCCACTAGCAAGGGGGAAATGAGGGTTTAGCGAAGTGATGACTCACCAGTGCAGCACCTTCTGCTGGTCATCTGGGAATTAGCTCTCCAGCATATGGAGCGCCTCCTCCTGGCCAGTGTCTCGCCTGCCACTGGCCCCTGTGTCCCTCCCGGACCCTGGTGCCCTTTACCTCAGGGTTCTGCCCCAGCAGTATCCCCACTCTCTGGGTCTCCCCTCCCAGGGGAACCTCCAACCCTCTGAACCCACCTTGCCTCAGTGGCTACTGCTAGTCATCATCTAGCCCCTGCTCACTGGGGCAGACTGCAGTCTATAAACCACTCAGCACTGGCAAGGGGGTAGGACCTGCTGCCTTTGCCTATCCCCGGGCTGCCCCTCTTCAGGTCCAGTACCTCTGTAGGCCTTCAGCAAAGCCTACAGCCTGGGGGTTTTCCAGGCTGGAGTTCCCCAGCTCACTTTGCCCTTTTCCCTAGCACTGCTCTGCTTCAGATACCTTGCTCTCAAGCAACTAGCCCTTCCCACACCAGGGCTAGAGTGAGCCACAGCCACAGGCCTCTCCAGGGTCCCTTTTAACCTCTCTTTACTGGAGTTGGGGCAGCTAAGGTTATCACAAAGCTCCTGCCTTTGAGGGAAGAATGGGGATCCTGCTATAGGGGGAGGAGGGAATGCAGGGTGCACAGAGCCTATGCCGTGGGGGTGCACTATGAGATACTGTGGAATGGGTGGAACTGTGAATGGGGTGGCACACAGAACCCCTGTATAGCAGTTGGGAATAGGGGTAAATGGGGGGTCCCTGGGATAGGAAAGGGAATGGGTGACTCTGGAATGGGGGTATAAGGACCACACAGAATACCTGGCGGTGGGGGAAAGGTAGGAACAGGGGGAGGGAGAATGAGGTAGTTGGGGAGGAGATTGGTGGACCCTGGTACAGGGGAAAGGGAGAATGAGAAAGATAGTGGAAAGAGGGGAATGGGGGCACAGAAAAAGTCCCTGCTATGAGGGGAATGCAGGACACACATAATCTTGGATATAGGGGAGATTGGAAGAACTTGATATGAGGGAAGGTGAGCACAAAGAGTCCCCAACATGGGAGACACAGAGCCCCTTGCAAGGGGAGGAAGGAGGGAAGGGGGGCACAGAGCTTCTGGCATGGAGGGGAGTGGAAGGCATGGGGAAAATAGGAATGTGGGTCCACACAGAGCTCCTGCCATGGGAAAATGGGAAGGAAGTGAAAATGGGGGTACACATAGAAGGGGGACCCTGAAATGGGGGACAGGGGGCACACATAGCCCCTGGCAGGGGGGTGAAGGTGGGAACAGGTTGGAGGTGGAAAGGGGCACACAGAACAGTCTCCATGGGGGAGAATGGGTGACCTTGGTACTGGAGGAGGCAGAATGGGTGGCACACAGAGCCCTTGGCATGGGGGAGACTGAAGGGAATTGCAAGGAGTCCCTGAAATAGAGGGGGATGGGAGGGAGGTTAGGGGTGGGGTGGAATGGATCGATGCAAAGAGCCCCTGGAATGTCACAATGGTTCTTGGGGTACCCAGGATTGTGAGTCACCATGTTACCACTCTGCCTCCAGTGTGTGAGACTGTTTCCTGTGTCTAGCTGGCTGTCAGCTCCCTAACACCACCAGCCTTTCAACCACTCTCTTCTGAGCCATATCAGCCCTGTCTTCACCTTGAAAGTTAACAACAGGTGCAATCCAGTCCCTGAGTCCCTTTGAAGCATTCCCCTGTGATACCCAGCCCTCGACACTGGCTACTCATAGAAAAAACAACTCCTCTGCCCCCAAAGGAGCAGTGTACTCCAGTTTATTCGTTTTACCTTAAAGCCGCTGCTCCTGTAAACCACACAGCCCTTGTAAGAAAACAAAAGATTTATTTAAGAAAGAGTATTGATTCAACTAGAAACAAGAGAGAGTGGGGAAAACAAATGGTTATAACACAAAACAAATAATAAAATGTGAACCGGGTCCTATACGTAATTTGCAAACTGGACACCATCAAATTGGGCCTGAATAAAGACTGGGAGTGGATGGGTCACTACAAAAACTAATTTTCCCCTGCTGATACAACTGTTTGAAATGGACCACCTTGTTTACACTGGCCTCATTAGCACTACACAAGTGATTTCCACCCCTTCTTGTCAACTGTTGAGAATAGGCCACTTCCACCTTAATTGAATTGGCTCATTAGCACTGACCCCCCACTTGGTAAGGCAACTCTCATCTTTTCATATGCTGTGTATTTATACCTCCCTACTGTATGTTCCACTCCATGCATCTGATGAAGTGTGTTTTAGCCCATGAAAACTTATGCCCAAATAAATTTGTTAATCTCGTTGTTTTTACTTATTAATACTTACCTTTTCCATCTAATAAAGTAGATTTCCCCCAAAGTTCAGTCTGTTGCCAACCTGGCTGGTTTCACAGGAACCAGGATCCAATTTTTCATGAAAAAATTTGCACTCCTCAAGATGCCTCCTCAGTGAAAGGATCCAGAGTGCCTCTCCCAACTCTGAATTATACCAGAACAGTCTTCTGTCTGGACTGATAGACAGGGCGATCCCCTGTCCATTGTAATGTTTCTTTATTACCTCAAAGTGGTTTTGGTCAGTTACAGTTGTCTCTGGTGGTTTCCATTGACAGTCCTGGGGTGGAGCAAGGCTAGACAATTGAGCATTTCATTACCTCATTGGCAGATGTGTCAGTGATGGCCCATTCACCCAGACTGGAGTTATCATCCACACATCTATCCCCTGGTGACTGGCTTCTACTCCAAGTCCATAAAGCCTACTTTCAATAGAATTATATTATTCCTTAAATATTACTCATATATACATCTCACAATGACTACGAGACTTGATAAGTCATCAGCTTTCTGTAGATACCTTACATGTGGCTCTGTAAGGGTAAATATATTGCAAGACACATGTTAGGTATAGTGAATTTGTCAGGTCTGATGTGAGAGTTGTTTGCAAAGAAAGGGGATCCTTTGCCAAGGAGCCTCTATGTCACAGGCTTACACAGCTGGAGCCTTGGGGCGGCTTTAGCTTTCCCCTCCCCCGGACAAAAAAATGAGGGATTGTGTTAATAAATAAAGAAAATACTGCATTTGGAACAGAAGCTCGTTATCTCACTTTATTAAAAGTGGACAGATTTAGTCATGGTAAAAACCGACATTAAAGTGATATTCAACAGCGTGTACTTTATCGTTTTTTATCTATACCCCCAAATAAAATGTTCTGTGTGCAATAAACTCAGCCTACACTGGCTCCGAAGTGTGTGACCACTTTGTGTTGTGTGACCTATCGGTGCAGAAGCAGCTCTACAGAGCAGAGCTGTATAAAACCCTCTGCTGGGGAAATGCTCACTGATCACTGCCCCAGAGATGGGGATGTGGTTAGTCTGGTGCGTGGTGGCCCTGTGCTTCTTAAGTAAGTCCTTGATGGAGCCATGAAATCCCCGTTCTAGTGTTAGCAGAATACATCTCATTTGTTTCTTGTGTTTTGTCTCACAGGACACACAGACGCTAAAATCACCCAGACACCAAATCTGGTACTGAAGAAAGGACAGACAGCTCAGCTGACATGCAGACAAACTGATAATCATAACTCTATGTACTGGTATCAGCAGCAGCAGGGGAAGGGGCTGCAGCTGATCTATTACTCAGTTGCTGTAGATAACAAGGAGAAAGGTGATATTAAAGATGGATTCACAGCCTCCCGGCCAAAGATCGAAGTCTTTGACTTGAACATCACCTCTGTGAAGATGGAGCACTCGGCTGTGTATTTCTGTGCCAGCAGTTTTGACACAGTGCTTCAGAGTCACCTCCTCCCTCTACAAAAACCTCCCTCCTTCCCCCCACGCTCCCTCAGAGAGAGCAGCTCCTCCCATCTCCACATACGAGAGAGATCAGGCTACTATCATACAGAAAGAAACAGCTTATTATGCATAGAAATCATAGCTCTATGGGTCTGGAACGGACCTCGCTAGGTCTTCTAGTCCAGTTCCCTGCACTGAGGCAGGACTAAGTATTATCTAGACCAGGGGTTCTCACAGCAACATTTTTGGTGGCTTCTGGGTGCGGCCACCAACTCTTGCTGTTGGCCCCTTTGATAAATGTTCCTAAAATACTTAATTAACTTTAGGAAAAACAAATAAATATTCACATATACATGTCCAAATCATTGTGATTTATTTATGTAGGGTTTTTTGCAGACTCAATAATAAAAATTATGTATAGTTTTTTTTGGTGCCCCTGGCCCCCACTGCCTCCCATGACCCCCACCCATCACCTCTGGCCCTCACTGCCTCCCCCTGGACCCCACACAGATTCCCCTTGGCCACCTATTGCCCGCTGCCCCCCCCCATCACCATAGGCAGAGTAGGGGGCATGGGAAAGCATTGTCCCCCTCCCCCAAACTGCAAGCCTCAGGCAGGCAACCTGAGTGGGCAATGTAAGGAGTTCTGCAGAGGAGACAGGAGACGTGCTGCTCCCAGCTTGTGCCCCTGTGGCAGGGAGTAAGAATTTTGTTTATAAACATTGATTAAGTGGGGAAGTGGGTTAAACCTGCCCCTGGAGCCTTGTGGCTGAAGAGGGGGATGAATCAGCAAGGTGCTGATGGGACAGAAAGAATCAAAGGCAGAGTAGCTCCTTTGAGTATGGGTTATTTTCCTGTAAGAGCCTCATAACATATAGCCACCTGGTGTTCACTTAGATGTCATTGAGATGTCACTGTTGCAGTCATGCCATTCCTATCAGTCAAATGCAGATTGAAGGCAGGGGAAATGGAAAATGCAACTGTGTTCCAAAAACCCAAGACTCTTCCTAGTATCATGAGTTTAGCCAATAGAGGAAAATTAAGTGAACTACAAAAGGCGACAGATCTGAAATAATCTGTCCAGTAGAGGGCAGTGGAATCCACCCATGCACACATAATTGTCAGAATGGCACAGACAGGGGCGGCTCTATGTATTTTGCCGCCCCAAGCACGGCAGTGAGGCAGGCTTCAGCGGCATGCCTGCGGGAGGTCCGCTGGTAACGCGGATTCGGCGGCATGCCTACGGTAGGTCCGCCGGTCCCGCGCCTTCGGTGTACCCGCCGCCGAATTGCCGCCGAAGCCGCGGGACTGGTGGACCTCCCGCAGGCATGCTGCCGAAGGCAGCCTGACTGCCACCCTCATGGCAACCGGCAGGCCGCCCCCCGCGGCTTGCCATCTCAGGCACCCGCTTGGTGCGCTGGTGCCTGGAGCCGCCCCTGGTCACAGCACATATATTCTCAGCAAGCTGGCATAAGTATAAATACCAGAGTGGCTGCGGTAACATGGGTAGCGGCAGCAAAAGAACAGTTCTGTAGTGCCAAGCACTAGCCCATGCTACTGCTACACTGCTATTTAAACTCCTGCAAGACTGATGAAAGCTTGGGCGAGTATGTGTGCATGCATAGGGGAATCACAGCCCTAGTTCATAGAGTAGGTATAGCCTATGTTGGATATGCTGGTGAAACAGCTCTGCTAAAGAAATCTGGTTTTACACTGGGATGCTTTAGTTTTGAAGAGTGAGGCCAGGAGCCAGGAATTCGTGGGACCTTTTCCCAGTTCAGCCACTGACTTGACATTTAAGGCATCTCTGTGCCTCATTTCTTCATCTGTAACGCTTGTTATATCACAGGAATATTGGAAGACTCTCAACTCCTCATCCCACTGGAATCATGAAAGCTCTGTGTGTCAGTTCTCAGAGTACCCAAGATTGTGAGTCATCTTGTGAGGGAGTCTTGCTTGTGCTTAGCTGGTTGTTAGTTCCCCAATACCACCAACCTGTCAGCCACTCTTGAGTGCCAGCCCTGTCGTCACCTTGCAAATTAATAATAGATGCATCCCAGTTCCCGAGTTCCTTTGAAGTGTTCCTCTGTGATATCCAGCCCCTCTTACGGGCTCCTCCCACAACTACCAGATCCATTGTTCCCAAAGGAACAGAACACACCAGTTTGTAAGATTCCACTCAGGATCAGCACTTTGCTGATCATCTTCATATTGGTGCACATAACAAAATTCATGTGGTGGGGGAGGGGCTGAGGGGTTCGGTGTGGGGGAGGGGGCTCAGGGCTGGGGCAGAGGGTTGGGGTGCAGGGCTGTGAGGGCTCCGGCTGGGGGTGTGGGCTCTGGGGTAGAGCCGGGTATGAGCGGCTCAGGGCTGAGGGAGAAGATTGGGGTGCAGGAGGGTGCTCCGGGGCTACGTCAGGGAGAGAGGACTCCCCACAGCAGCACCTGGGCTGGGGGGGAGAAGTGACTCCCTGCTGCAGCAGCTCCGGGGCTGGGGCTGCAGGATAGGCATGTCCAGGCTGGGTCTGGGTTCGGGCCTTCTATGAATGAGATAACTGGCTCTGTGGATATGGGGAAAGCGGTGGATGTGATATATCTTGACTTTAGTAAAGCTTTTGATACGGTCTCCCACAGTATTCTTGCCAGCAAGTTAAAGAAGTATGGATTGGATGAATGGACTGTAAGGTGGATAGAAAGCTGGCTAGATTGTCAGGCTCAACGGGTAGTGATCAACAGCTTGATGTCTAATTGGCAGCCGGTATCAAGTGGAGTGCCCCAGGTCCTGGGGCCAGTTTTGTTCAATATCTTTATTAATGATCTGGATGATGGGATGACTTGCACCCTCAGCAAGTTCGCAGATGACACTAAGCTGGGGGAGAGGTAGATATGCTGGAGGGTAGGGATAGGGTCTAGAGTGACCTAGAGAAATTGGAAGATTGGGCCAAAAGAAATCTGATGAGGTTCGACAAGGACAAGTGCAGAGTCCTGCACGTAGGAAGGAAGAATCCCATGCACCGCTACAGGCCGGGGACCGACCAGCTAAGCAGCAGTTCTGCAGAAAAGGACCTGGGGATTACAGTGGACGAGAAGCTGGATATGAGTCAGCAGTGTGCCCTTGTTACCAAGAAGGCCAACGGCATATTGGGCTGTATTAGTAGGAGCATTGTCAGCAGATAGAGGGACGTGATTATTCCCCTCTATTCGACACTGGTGTTGGTGCTGCTTTGAGCAGGGGATTGAACTAGTTGACCTCCTGAGGTCTCTTCCAACCCTTATATTCTATGATTCTATGATTCTTTCCTTGAAGGGGGAACATCTGTGTCATGTTTCATCGTAGCTGTTCGCGATGCAAGAAATGTCTGAGGCCTCATCTGACATCTAACCCTTTTCCAACCACTGCAGGATTATTCCCTGTGATACATTCACCAGCTTCACAGACACCCACTTATTCATGCTGATATGCCCTGCAGATGGGGCATTCTTCCCAGACACCAAATCAGATGATCAACTGAATCCTGCACATGAGGGTGAGAGTTTCCCTAGCAGTTAAGCATCTAGGGCTCAATCCTATAATGCGCTGTATGCCCTCAGCCCTCACTGAAGTAAGGGAGAGTTGAGGGCACTCAGAACCTTGCAAGAGTCAGACCATAACTCTGTTTATACCCTGCGATACTGTTGCTGAACCAGGTCCCTTTCTTTAACTATACCCTGGTGATGGTGATTCTGCCAGTACCTCCAATCAGTTATTGTGTTTGTCTGTGAGCTGAGCCACTCCATGCCCCTGCTACCTCAAAAATTCGCAGCAGGTGTCAGTGTAGGAGATGGCAGTTACACAACTGCTTGGCCTAAAGACAAGAGAGGGGAGGTTTCAGGCTTTAGTCAGAGGAAAGTATGAGAAGATTACTTAAAGGGGACAATGTATTCAGTCCCTGCACTGCTCTGGTTTCTAGCAATTGTTTCATGTAAGTAAAACATTTTTCTCATTTATATTTTTGTTAATTGGGAAGATTTTTAAAACCACCCTTCTGGCATTTGAAAATCTAGCTAGCTAGCTAGCTAATATTTGTAGATTTGTAACATTATATTATCATAGCTTTCTTAAATATATGTAGTCATTTTATTTTATTAATTAAAATATAATTATTATTTATGATTTTAATGTAATTTCTATAATCAAGTGTTATAATACAAATATTTGTGGAACATTATTTATCCCAAAATGTTTTACAAAGTTGAGAAGGTATACTATTCTAATACAATATATCTGAATTTAAGATCTCCTTTTTCTTACAAGTAGGGTTTAAAAGGATAAAAGAGTTACTGAGCAGTTCATCCAAGGCTCAGTCATGCAAGTTGCTACACTGGCTACACCCATTACATTGTAAAACTATGACATTATTTTTTACTAGTTCAGCTAAATTGATAGAACACTTTTATTCCCTAATAAGATTGTCTACCTGAAATAACTAAAGGTGTAAAATACAAATGATGTCATTAATTTGGTTTAAGTTTGTGTGTTGACCAGCCCTGAAAAACAATAAATACATAATAATTAACCATCTATCATCAACGATTATTGGCCAATAATTAATTAATAATCTCTTCTGCACTTAATTTTCTACCATTGCTTTAATCATCATGGGAAGAGAGGTAGCATCTCATTCTATGTGCTAACAGTTCCTGTTTTCCCTTTTGGATTGTAGGCACTCATTCTGCAACCATTGTCCAGAGTCCGCAGTCAGTGGTAGAAGAGCTGGGCAGACAGGTTTCCCTAGAATGTTCTTTGGAAGGGACATCTAACCCCAACATCTACTGGTATAGGCAGCTTCCTGGTGGACAGATCTACATGCTCGCCTACTCAGTAAGCATTGGTCAAGTAGAGAATACTGGGCCAAGCCACTTCAGCACAAGCAGAATCAAGGACGAGGAGTTTCTCCTGAGCATCAACGGCCTCTTAGCTAATGACACAGGAGTGTATTACTGTGCTTGGAGCCACACACTGAGACAAGTGTGTGCAGCACCTGGACAAAAACTCCCCCTCCTCCCCAGGCACGGGCCTGTGTGCCCATCCCCTGTGCAGCAAGCAGCAGCTGCATGTAAAGAGAGGGAATAGAACACAGCTTTGAAGAGTAAGGCTCTGAGTAAAGTCACAGGAAATGGAAGCAACAAAGAGTCCTGTGGTACCTTATAGACTAACAGATGTATTGGAGCATAAGCTTTCGTGTGTCAATACCCACTTTGTCAGACGCATGACGAAGTGGGTATTCACCCACGAAAGCTTATGCTCCAATACATCTGTTAGTCTATAAGGTGCCACAGGACTCTTGTTGCTTTTTACAGATCCAGACTAACACGGCTACCCCTCTGATACAGGAAATGGAAGCACCATCAGCCATGTCCTGACACATCAATGATAAACCCGTCTGAGCTTTTCAGCGGAGACTCTCTTGGCAAAAGAGTCTCCACAACAGACTCCTTTTAAATCAAGGAGGAAGAGGCTGAGGGGGATAACTGATGTGATGGAACTAAGAAAAGAGGGGAAATTACAGGCAGGAAAGCAAGATCATATATTATAACATTATGATCTAATACTCTCTAAAGGAGGGGCTGGAAGCTCCATTTTTTGAATCATTTAAAACTGGAGAATAGGCAGTATGGTTGCCGTTCTCAAACTACTATCCCATTCATAGACCACTTCTTATCACATGGACACTGTGACTGGATCCCTGGGATGCGGCCTGGGACTGTGGGACTGCTGTGCCCCCTTAACTCTTTCCAGCCTGGGCTGTCTCTCTCACAATGCCTTACTAGTGACCAGCACCAAACCCCTCCAGGCGCTGTGATCACTCAGCACAACAGCATGTGGAGCCCCCATAGCATGAGTGCTCCCAGAGCCACTCATGAATCTCACAGAGAAAGGCACCAGAGCCAAATCCCCCCAGCTCCCAGCACTGTACCCCAGGAATATACCATCTTACACTGCTCAAGACGAGCAATGCCGATTTATTAATTGGTTCATCACTTCATCAATGGAAAGTGGACCTACACCAGCCTTTGTGAAACCTGAGCCCATTTACCATGCACTTCATGCAAACTCACTGGTAAAGACAAACAGTAAAACAAATTTATTGACTACAAAAGATTTTAAGTGATATTAAGTGAGAGGCAAAAAGTCAGAGTTAGTTACCAAAAGAAATAAAATATAAGCACGCAGTCTAAACTCTGAACCCTATTAGACTGGGCAACATCTAGACTAAGCAGTTTTTCTCACCCCACTGGATATTGAAGTCCATAGTACACAGATTTCACCCCTGAAATCTGGGCCAGTCCCCTCATTTGGAGTCTTCAGAGTGTCCTTGTTGTTTGCAGCATAGGTGGGTGAAGGAGAAAGGCCAAGCATGGGCCCCCTGTGTTCGGTTTTATACCCTCAGTCCATGTGCTTGGACTGAGGGTATAAGTCCAGGCATGTCTGGTGGGCATTGCTCAGTTTCCTGGCAAGGTTGAGCAATTCCCCTGGTGTGTCCTCGTGCAGGTGCGTCCAGTAGCGGCGCCAGCTCTTCCGGCACCCTAGGCGGCAGAAGGTCCCGCCCCCGAAATGCCGCCCCCAACAGCGGCGGTGGCAGGTCCCGCCCCCAAATTTCTACAGGCGGCCGGGGCGCCAGCGCCCCCAAAATAGCAGCGCCCTAGGCGACCGCCTAGGTCGCCTAATGGGTTGCGCCGGCCCTGGGTGCGTCACTGAATTGTAGCTCCCTTGCTGGACAGTGGCTGTAGATGGGTTGTTTCACACCCTGCCTGGGCGTTGGTTACTTTCCTTGCTGTTGCCTCTGGGAAGCTAATATCTGGCTGATTCCCCAATTTACAGCATGTTTTAGTGACAACCATACAGCACAAGTCTCATAACTTCATATGCGTTAATGATATACATATATAGTAGAACAGTGCCTTTCAGCTGATCATAACCTTTTCTCTGATACTTCACATGGCCTGCTTTATATGCAATATCACAATTATATCCAGATGCGGAATATGGGGGTTACAAGACACTCCCCCAAGGTATAGCATGTCACAGACACCTCCTCCCAGCTTCCTCATCTCACTTCTTGCCAGGGCCGGCGCAACCCATTAGGCGACCTAGGCGGTGGCCTAGGGCGCTAACATTTGGGGGGTGGCGACTGCGGCGGACGGATCTTTGGCCGCCCTAGTCGTCGGCAGTATTTCGGGGGCGGGAGCTTCCGCCGCCTAGGGCGGCAAAAAAGCTGGCGGCGCTCCTGCTTCTTGCCAGTGGCCACTACCACAGTGGGTTATAATAATTAGGACAGTATGAAGAAGACAAGAGGAAAATGAATTTGCTTTAATGTGATGGGGGAGGCTGCCTGGTTACGAGCCTCCAATTTTTACTTGTGTTGTGACTTTTTATCTACTGGGAATGTGTCTCCTCCCATTGCCTGCAGTCTGTCTGGACCACTGTACTTCAGTTCTGTTCCCCTGGCTATTTGCTGACATGCTGTTTTCAGTGTCTTACACACATTTGATCACAGCTGAATTGACATCAAGGAAAATCCCACCAAGGAAAGATGTGAAGCAGCAGCAGCAGCAGCAGAGGGGTTGGATACTACAGTAACTCCTCACTTAACGTCCTCCCGCTTAACGTTGTTTCAAAGTTACGTCGCTGCTCCATTAGGGAACATACTCATTTAAAGTTGTGCAATGCTCCCTTATAACATCGTTTGGCTGACTTTACAAGGGAGCATTGCACAAGTTCCTCTTCTCCGCCTCCTCCCCCTCCCTTCCTTCCTCCCTCCCAGCGCTTCCCCCGCCCCCAAACAGCTGTTTGGTGGCTCTTAGGACTTTCTGGGAGGGAGCGAGCGAGCAGGGAAGCTGCCCCCCTTCCCCTCCCTGCACGCAGGGGCTTTAGGGGCTGTAGGGCCCTGGGCTAAGGGGGCCCCGAGGCCCTGGCCTGCAGCTCTAAAGCCCCTTTCGGAATGCGGCCCTGCAAGCACGGGCCGGAGGACTCAGGAGGAGCAGGGGCAGCCGCGCAGCTTCTCTCCAGCCAGCTTTGAAGGGGAAAGCGCCGCTTCTTTCCGGCTGCTGGCTGTGCAGCTGCCCCTGCTCCTCCACGGGCCGGAGGACTCAAGGGGAGCAGGGACAGCCGTGCAGCCAGCGGCCGGAGAGAAGCGGCGCTTTCCCCTTCCTGAGTCCTCCGGCCTGTGCTCGCAGGGCCGCATTCCAAAAGGAGCTTTAGAGCTGCAGGCCAGGGCCCCGGGGCCCCCTTAGCCCGGGGCCCTGCAGCCCCTAAAGCCCCTGCGTTCCGGGTGGCCCTGCCGGGCGGGGGAAGCAGCCCCCAGAATCACGGCCATGGGGGCGGTGCCGCCCTGCGCAGAGCCACCTGCACACCCCCTGCACCAAACAGGCGCTGCCCCAGGTCAGTGCTCTGCCCCTCCTGCCTGCCCCAGCCCTGGGCCTCCTCCTGCACCCCCACCCCGAGCTCCCCCCCGCCCCCCCACCCTGCGCGCCCTCCCGCACCCTAGCTCCCTCCCAGACCCTGCACCCCCAGCCCTGAGCCCCAGGGGTAAGCCAGGGGCACCTCCCCACCACAGTACAGTACAGTACTGTATAGAATATAATGCCTTTTGTTTGCCCCCCAAAAATTTCCTTCGAACCTAACCCCCCGCATTTACATTAAATTTTATGGGAAAATTGGATTAGTTTAACATCGTTTCACTTAAAGTTGCATTTTTCAGGAACATAACCACAACGTTAAGTGAGGAGTTACTGTATTACTTTTTAAAATTTAATTGGTCAGAAAAGCATTTGTAGGTGCTAAATGGCCCTAGACTGGGCCACAACTAGCAAAACTGACTGCTTGAGATATCTTCCTGTAAAAATCCATCTCCAGCCACTAGATGGTGATCCTTCTCTACCTGAGGGAATCAGAGCAGTTGAGTCATGAGTAGAACTGGCCAGAGAATGACAATTCTGTTCTGCCACAACTTTTGAGCTTTTAAAATTCATTTTCATTCTGTATTGGAATAAAAACAAAACCTTTCAAATGGTTTCTGAAAAATGGGATTGTGTGAAAATGTCCATTTTGGTGTTGAAAAGGTGTAGTTTTCAATGTGGGTCTCTCTCTGGGTACGTCTAGATTGAAATTAGATTAGATTAGATTGAGTAGAGCTTGAATTGAAATATGTGAGATAGCTTTAATTTAGCTAACTTGGGTCCCTGAACAGTGAAGCCATATCAGTGTGGAGTAGAGTAGAAGAATTACTTCTCATGTCTTTCTTACAGTACTCCTGCTAATACATCCCAGAATGATTTATGCTTTTTTTGCAACAGTGTTATGCTCATATTTACCTTGTGATCCACAATGACCCCCAGATCCCTCTCCACAGTACTCCTTCCTAGGCAGTCATTTCTCATTTTGTACGTGTGCAACTGATTGTTCATTCCTAAGTGGACTTCATTGCATTTGTCCTTATTGAATTTCATCCTATTTACTTCAGACCATTTCTCCAGTTTGTCCAGATCATTCTGAATTTTAATCCTATCCTCCAAAGCACTTGCAACCCCTCCCAGCTTGGTATCATCCACAAATGTTATAAGTGTATTCTCTATACCATTATCTAAATCATTGATGAAGGTTTTGAACAAAACCGGACCCAGAACCGATCCCTGCGGGACCCCTTCCTGCTTGACTGGGAATGGTTTTCCAACCAGTTATGCACCCACCTTATAGTAGCTCCATCTAGGTTGCATTTCCCTAGTTTGTTTATGAGAAAGTCATAGAATCATAGAAGATTAGGGTTGGAAGAGACCTCAGGAGGTCATCTAGTCCAACCCCCTGCTCAAGGCAGGACCAACCCCAACTAAATTATCCCAGCCAGGGATTTATCAAGCCGGGCCTTAAAAACCTCTAAGGATGGAGATTCCATCACCTCCCTAGGTAACCCATTCCAGTGCTTCACCAGCCTCCTAGTGAAATAGTGTTTCCTAATATCCAATCTAGACCTCCCCCACTGCAACTTGAGACCATTGCTCCTTGTTTTGTCATCTGCCAAAACTGAGAACAGCCAAGCTCCATCCTCTTTGGAACCCCCCTTCAGGTAGTTGAAGGCTGCTATCAAATCCCCGCCTCACTCTTCTCTTCTGCAGACAAAACAAGCTCAGTTCCCTCAGCCTCTCCTTGTAAGTCATATGCCCCAGTCCCCTGATCATTTTCTTTGCCCTCTGCTAGACTCTCTCAAATTTGTCCACATCCTTTCTGTAGTGGGGGGCCCAAAACTGGATGCAATACTCCAGATGTGGCCTCACCAGTGCTGAATAGAGGGGAATAATCACTTCCCTTGATCTGCTGGTAATGCTCCTAGTAATGAAGCCCAATATGCCGTTAGCCTGCTTGGCAACAAGGGCACACTGCTGACTCATATCCAGCTTCTCATCCACTGTAATCCCCAGGTCCTTTTCTGCAGAACTGCTGCTTAGCCAGTCGGTCCCTAGCCTGTAGCAGTGCATGGGATTCTTCCTTCCTAAGTGCAGGACTCTGCACTTGTCCTTGTTGAACCTCATCAGATTTCTTTTGGCCCAGTCCTCCACGTCATGCAAGACAGTATCAAAAGACTTACTAAAGTCAAGATATCCACATCTACCACTTCCCCTCTATCCACTAGGCTTGTTGGCCTGTCAAAGAAAGCTATTAGGTTGGTTTGACATGATTTAATCTTGACAAATCCATGCTGATTGTTATTTATTGCCTTATTATCGTCTAGGTGTTTGCAAATTGATTGCTTTATTATTTTCTCCACTATCTTTTCAGGTACTGAAGTTAAGCTGACTGGTCTGTAATTCCGCAGGTTGTCCTCATTTCCCTTTTCATAGACTGGCACTACATTTGCCCTTTTCCATGCCAGCACGGGCGGCAGCATGTGCTTCAGCCCAGTCTGTAAAAGCCCACCCAGAAACCTAAATAATAGCTCACAAGCCTAGCCTGTGCAGAAGCTGTTGCTTCTCTTGCTCCTGTGGGTAGAACCAGGCCTACAGAGCAGCTGTATAAAATTGTGCTCAGGGAAACTCCCCTCCTCAGTTAGACAGAGGTTGGGATGGGGATTGTCTGGTGCTGGCTATGTGCCTCTTGGGAGCAAGTACATCATTGGCTGAGGCATGAAATCTCGATCCAGATGTTTGCGGGATATGGCTGCAAATGTTTCCCTCTGAGCCATTTGTTTTATGGTCTCTTCCTCGTGTGCTTTCTCTCTTTCCCCTGCAGGATGCTCAGATTAACCAAACCCAGAGTCTAGTCCTAGAGAAGGGGCACCCAGCCCCCTTGAAATGCAAACTAACTTACAATCACACTTGGAAGCTCTGGTACTGACCGGTTCAGGAGCAGGGTCTGCAGCTGCCCTTTTACTCGCTTGATATAAAAGATGTGCAGAGCGGTGACACTAGAGAGAGAATCACAGCCTCCTGGCTGCAGGCTCAGCTCTTCTACTTCACCATCTCATCTGTGACACTGAATCTGTGTATTTCTGTTCCAGCAGTTCAGACACAGGGGTTCAGTCATCTGCTCTCCCGCTACAAAAACCTCCTCTTCCTTCCCCTTCCCTGCAGCCCCCAGCACCAGAAGTGCTCAAAGGTGCAGATTCACAAGCATTGACACCTGGCTTGAGAGATGCACTCTCAGTGGGATGGGGGTAGGGTAGATAAGAATCCATCTGAGCTAAAAAGATGATCCAATGGTGCAGGTTATCTAGGGCTGTCGACTGGGGTTGGATCACAAACCCAAGGATATACTCCATGTGTGTGTATTACTTCCATCTCTGCATGATAAGTTCCTAAACTGGCTTGAGGCCCATAATGACACTGCTGTACTTGGGGATTGGATGTCATGGGTGATATTTCTGGGTGCAGTTTGTAAAGCCAACTCAGCAATAGCTCTCATAACAGCCCTGGGGACCTTATCCATGATGACAGCAGCTTTACCTGTTGAGAAGGAAGAATAGCCCATTGGGCTCTCTGTCCTGATAGCTCCCTAGACTGCGTCCAGATAGCATTGAAAATGGTGACGTTATGGAGGGGAGTCACAACCTCCTGTCTGGAGACTGGAGGCTATGTTCTATGATCTTTTGCTTAACTACCCGTGGAGACAGAGACATGTATGTTTCTGAGCCAGCAGTTTCAACCCAGCACCTCAGGGCCTCAATACAAGTCTACAATTCTCTTCAGCCCAATATCAGTGCTGTCAATGGAGTTCCTCACATGGAGGATTGTGGGAATTACCACCCTTAAGTATCAATGTAAAAATCCATCCATACCCACTAGGTGGTGTCCTTTCCTTTTTGAAATAGAGTTTCAGCAGAGCAGACTCCAGCTGTCTCTGATTTTGGCAGTAGGGCGAGGGACTGCGTCTCATTCAGAATCAGAGATGGAAGCTCTCAGCCCAGCTCAATGTGCATTTCCTACTTGTGGGCCAGAGAAGACTGTAGAGCTAAGTCTCCATACTAAGACATGGATAAACACACAGCAGTGGTACTGCAGGACAGCCCAGGGGAAAGGGCTTGTTAAAGATGCAGTAGAACCTCCGAGTTATGAACACCTCAGGAATGGAGGTTGTTCGTAACTCTGAAATGCTTGTAAATCTGAACAAAATGTTGTGGTTGTTCTTTCAAAAGTTTACAAGTGAACATTGACTTAATACAGTTTTAAAACTTTACTATGCAGAAGAAAAATGCTGCTTTTAACCATCTTAATTAAATGAAACAAGCACAGAAACAGTTTCCTTACTTTGTCAAATCTTTTTTTTAAACTTTCCCTTTATTTTGTTTAGTAGTTTGTGTGCTCTTGATATTGGGGACTGCAGATCAGTTCTCCCAAAAGCCCCATGGAATGAGTCTATTCTCCTCCAAAGGGCACCCTCAGGAGTCAATAGGACTAAAGTGGAACAACATTTTTATAGGGAAATTTCTCCACCCAAATTTTTTTATGGGAAAATGTCAGTTCCAATAAAAACTTTCTATTTTCCTGTGGGAAATATCAAAACTAAAATGTTCATTTCGTTTTGACTAGAAATGTCATTGCATTTTTGCTTTTGGGTTAAAGAAATGACAATTTAGGTCAAAATGGGAATTTGAAAGAATTTTTATGTCACTTGTATTTTTTTTAATTAAAAAAGTGAAATAAAAACATTTTAAGTCAAAACTAAATGAAATTGTCCAGTTTCACTCAAAATGTTGATTTCAAACAATTTTTTTTTTCATTTCGAGTCACTTTATAACTTTCTGCAGGAAAATAGAATTTTTTTGACAGAAAAAAATTAAACAAAGGATTTTTGATCCAATTTTTTTCAGGAAAAATGTTAGTTTTCTGAATAGCTATAATAGTGATATGAAATACCAGATGATTGGCCACATTTACAAAGGCCTGAAACTCAAACTCTGTCCGTCTGTCTGTCTGTAATATGATGTCTTTTGAATGCAACATCCGATCAATTCCAAAATCTCATGGGATGTTCTAGGACTCAATGGCCAAAACCATATTTAGTATGGGGAGAATTAGAAAACCCAAAAGGGGAAAATGTGGGACACATGGAGCCCTGGGCTGCTCTTTAACACAGACACAGTCTCCCAGGGGTTCTCAAAACAAAATTTTTGGTGGCTTCAAAGTGCGGCCACCAACTCTTGCTGATGGCCGCTCTGAGAATTTTTCCTAAAATACTTAATTAACTTTAAGAAAAACAAATAAATATGCACATATATATGTCCAAAACATTGTAATTTATTTATGTAGGGGTTTTTGCAGACTCAATAATTAAAATAATGTACAGTTGTCACTATTCTTTTCTGGATCTAAGCAGAATAGAAACAAATAAGGTGCTTTGCACGTTCTTGCATTTTTTTCTTTTTTTTTCTTTTGCTTGCTTATTTTTTAGATTTGCTAGTTAATAAGTCTGCTTCTGTGAAAAGTGATATTTGTATGTTTGTTAATATCACTTTTCATAGCTAGCTGGGTGACAACGGAAAGTGATATTAACAAACATACAAATATCACTTTTCACAACAGACTCACTCAGCCCTGGCAAGCTGGGGAACAAATTAAGTCCTGGATGGGGAAGTGGGTAGGGAGGTAGTGGGGGCCACCAGAGGTGATGGGGGCTGAGGGAGGCAGGGGTGTCTGGGGGGGCCAAGGGAGGCTGCAGGGGCCAGATGCAATGGGGAGGGTGGGTAAGGGGCCAGGAAACGCAGCAAGGGCCAGGGGCAATGGGGTGGTGGTGAGCCTGAGACTGGAGCCTGGGGACTGGAGCCCTGTAGCCATGTGGCTGAAGCCCGGGGCTGGAGGATGCAGTGGAGACCAGGAGTGCTGGGGAGGTGGGCCATGCAGCTGAGGGCCAGGGCTGGAGCCCTTGGCCCTGCAACTAGAGCCTGAAACCCTGTGGCCAGGGCTGAAACCAGAAGCTCAAGCCCAGCCACCCCTGGGAAGGTGGGGAACTCATGCCGACTGCCTGCATCTCCAGCATTTGTGGCTCCAGATTGGGGAAGGGCCCAACCACTGCTAATGGCTCCAGGGGAGGAGCCGCTGCTTTGCCTCCCCTCCCTGAATCACCTCCCAGGAGGCTGTGGCCACACGACAAGCCCTTGATGGCCGCATGAGGCCATGGTGGCCACATTTGAGAAACACTGCTTTCTCTGCAAGTGGTTGAGGGCACATATTAATGCCTTCCAGCATAACAATACTCCATCTCATCTCTGTCCATCCTCTCAATAGAGTTTAATATGTTGACACCCTGAACGACTTACCATCAAGGCAGAAAGAAGAATAATGGTGCGGGGAAGAGGGTATGGGAGAAAGAGGGGTACACACAGCCACTGGCAGGAATTGGGGGGGGGGAGAAAGAGGAACCCTAGTACTGGGGGAGGGAGGAATTGGGTATGCAGAACTCCTGGGGGGGCAGAGATTGAGTCAACTTGGTATAAAGGAGGGTGGCACACAGCTCCCATAGCATGGTGGGAAGCAGGGGAATGAGGGGTAACAAAGAGCCCTTGCCATGGGAGAAGAATGGAGGACTCTGCTATAGGGGGAGGAGGGAATGCAGGGCACACAGAACCCCTGCCATGGGATGGGTAGTATGGGGTACCCTTGAATAGGTGGAGGGGAAAATAAGGGGGACACACAGAACCCTTGGTATGGGGGATGGGAATAAGGGAGAAAGAGGGAGTAAAGTACATACGGAACCCCGAGCATGGAATAAATAATGGGGGGCGGGATGAATGAGGGAAGAGGGGCCACACAGAGCCCCTGGCGTGGAGGATATGTGGGAACAGTGGGAGATGGAATGGGGTACACAGAAGTGCTGATGGAGGGTGGAGTTTGGCACAGCCTGGTATAGGGAGAAGGGGAATGAGAGAGATTGGGGAAAGAGGGGTATTGGGGTGGATAATGGGGGACACTGGATTGTGGGGATGGGGGGCACAGAGAATTAGCAATGGGGGCATTGGTTAATTTGTGCTCCCCCACACCCCAACCCCCTGCCACAGCCTGGAGTTCTCTCCCACACCCCAAACCCCTCATCCCTAGCCCCACTGCAGAGCCCACACCCCCAGCCAGAGCCCTCACCCCCCACACCCCAATCCCCAGCCCCACCCCAGAGCCTGCACCCCCAGTTTAGAGCCCATACCCCCTCCTGTACCCCAACCCACTGCCCCAGCTCAGTGAAAGTGATTGAGGGTTGGGAAGAGTGAGCAGGGTGCGGGGCCTTGGAGAAGGAGTGGGGCATGGGCTTCAGAGAAGGGGAGACACAGGGGTGTTTGGTTTTGTGTGATTAGAAAGTTGGCAACCCTAGTTGGGAGGGTGGAACAGAGGAAGTTTGGGCAGATGCAATGGACTGATGAAAAGTGCCCCGATGTGTCTCGGGCGTTCCCGACTGTGGGCTGAGGGGGGCTTTAGACCCCCTAAACTTAGTGTTTGTGCTAATAAATAAAGGAAACACTGAGTGTGGAACAGAAGATTGTTAATCTCTTTGTTAAAAGTGGGCAAATGTAGTCATGGTAGAAAACTACTCATTAAAGTGATATTCAACAGCAAACAAGCTGTCTGTCTGTGGCCATGTGTGTGCAAGAAGCTCTGCCTACAGCAGCTCTGAAGTGTGTGACCACCTAGTGCTTATTGGTGCAGAAGCAGCCCTACAGAGCGGAGCCGTATAAAACCGTCCACTTGGGAAATGCTCACTGATCATTGCCCCAGAGATGGGGATGTGGTTAGTCTGGTGCACGGCGGTCCTGTGCTTCTTGGGAGCAAGTAAGTCATTGATGAAGCCATGAAATCCCCGTTTTTGTGTCTGCAGGATACAGCTCCTTTATTTTACTGTGTTTGTTTCTTTTATTTTGTCTCACAGGACACATAGATGCTAAAATCACCCAAACACAAAGCCTGGTACTGAAGAGAGGACAGACAGCCCAGCTGACATGCAGACAAATTAATGGTCATGATAATATGTACTGGTATCAGCAGCATCAGGGGAAGGGGCTACAGCTGATCTATTACTCAGTTGCTGTAGATAACAAGGAGAAAGGTGATATTAAAGATGGATTCACAGCCTCCAGGCCACAGATCGAAGTCTTTGACTTGAACATCACCTCTGTGAAGATTGAGCACTCGGCTGTGTATTTCTGTGCCAGCAGTTTAGACACAGTGCTTCAGAGTCACCTCCTCCCGCTACAAAAACCTCCCTCCTTCCCCCAACGCTCCCTCAGAGAGAGCAGCTCCTCCCATCTCCATACAAAAAGGAGAACATGCTACTACCAGGCAGAGAGAAACAGCTCATTATGCATAGAAACCACAGCAAAGAGCTGCTTTGGGAGAAGTGATCAAAGGCCGAGAAACTCCCTTGAAAATTCATTATTTCCCTGTGAGAGCCTCACAGCGAATATCCACCTGCTGTTCACCTAATTAGTCCCTGCCTCAAGATGTTACAGTTGCAGTTATGTAGTTCCCATCAGTCAAATGCAGACATAAGGCAGGGCCAATGGAAATTGCAAGTTTGTGTTCCAAAAACCCAAGACTCTCCCTAGTGCCATTCTTTTAGCCAATAGGGGAAAATTAAGGGAACAACAAAAGGCAACAGATCTGAAACAGCCTGTCCAAGTAGGGGGCAGTGGCATCTACCTGTGGAAGTAGAGAAAGAATGGATGGGGATGTGAAGGGGATTTCAAATCCACGCAGTCCCCTTATGTGAGCAAGAGTCAGGCTAGCTGTAACCCAAATAACGCGAGATTTGTAGAAGCGAGGATTGTGTGAGGCGAGTGGGAAAGAACTGTGTGACAAGTTGTTGCGACCTTGTGTAAGATAAGTATGGAATGCAGACTATAGTCTAAATAGAGGCGAGAAAAATAAGATATCAAGATGACCTATGTATAACAAAATGCAGCTGTTGCCCATTATTGTATGTAACAAAGGTATAAATGCTTGCTGTAATTGTTTACCTGGAGAGAGACCTGTTTTGCTCTCTCCCTCCATGCAATTGCTAGAGAAAATAAAGTATCTGACTTGCTGCAGCCAACCTGAGAGTGAGAACTCAGTTTTTCTCTGACATACCCATGTACATGTCAGAATGGTACAAGTCAATGACAGTCATGGAACATATATTTTGCACTTCAGTTTGAAAGTTCACCCTAACCATAAGGAGGTCAATATATTTGGGGAAACAGAGAACTGCCACAAAATTCATAGAATCACAGGAATATAGGGCTGGACACAATCTTAAGGGGGCATCTAGTCCATTCCCCTGTGCTGAGGTAGGATTACGTGTACCTAGATTACCATGACAAATGTTTGCCTAACCTCTTCTTAAAAACTTTTGCCCTCTTCTGGACTCTGTCCACATCTTTCTTAAAGTTGATGCCCAAAACTGAACACAGTACTCCAGCTGAGGCCTCAGCAGTGCTGAGTAGAGTGGAACAATTGCCTCCTGCATGTTATACATAACACTGCTGTTAATGACATTTGCCTTTTTGTTGCAGCATTACACTGTTGACTCATATTCAGTCTGTGATTCACTATAATCCCCAAAACCTGTTCTGCAGTACTGCTGCCTAGCTAGTTATTACCTGTGACCCAAGGACCTCTTGATTCCAACTGACCAAGAGCAATGGAGTATATAGTGGTTCAGGGATACCCTGTGTTCACCGCAAAGGGGTCATATAAGGTCTCTAATGTAACCTGTGTCACACAGGTCATCATAACCGTTGCGAGATGTATGTATGGAAATATGTGAGGAGTTACATATATATCCTAAAAAACTATGTTCTCTAGGTCTGTGAGTTAAGAGAGGTCAACAAAAGGTGGTACACATACTACTTTCAGGGAGGAGGGAAGAGATTCTTATATCACTCTGATGATTGGTCATGTGCAGTTTTCTATGGTTCACAAAGGATGCCCATTTACAGTTGAGCAAATTGCTAATCAATAAATTGTGGGGTCCGCAGGAAAAAAACCCAGCAGGGGTTATCCTGTTTAGGATTCAGACAATTTACTTTTCCAAGTATATCCACAGTGCAGATGAACTGCCAGGAAATCCTTCAAACTGTGAGGACAAGCTTACAGTGGGTTTGATCTTATGAGAAGGGATCTCAGCCAATCTACTTAAAAACACAGGGGAATACCTTGTTAGTTAAGTTTAGGGTCTAGAAAGCATATTATGCTTTTGTTTTATATGTAATCATTTGTTTCCAATATTCTGACTTTGAATCTCAGTTCTTTGATAATAAACTTATTCTTGTTTTCACTTGATGTGTCCCCGCCCCACTGCTTGTCAGTGATCTATTGACAACAACTCTTTGAGTATGGACTTTCAACCAGCTGAACGGCCCATCTTATAGTAACTTCATATTGATCACATTTCCCTAGCATGCATATCAAAATGTCATGTGAACTGTGTCAGAAGCCTTATTAAAGTTCTGTCAAAGAAGGAAATTAGGTTGGTTTGGCATGATTTGTGCTTGACAAATTCACATTGGCTATTTTTATCACCTTATTAACCTCCAGGTTTGAACAAATTAATTGTTTTAAAATTTCAGATATTGAAGTTAAGCTGATACAGGTCTGTCGCATTTTAGGCGCATTTAACATGTGCGATTTCAGCTTTACGCGGTCAGCAAAAACAAGAAAAAAAACAAACAAAAAAGAGAAAAATAACAATTTAAATACTGTTTCTGTAGGGCGGGCGATTCTGTCCGCTATTACACTCAATGTAATTTTGACTATACGCGGTTTTTGCTTTAGGCGCTGACAGTGGAACATAACCCCAGCGTAAGATGAGACAGACCTGTATATAATTCCCTGCGTCCTCCTTCTTCCCCCTTTTCAAGACAGGCACTGTGTTTGCACCTCTTCTGGGACATCATCTGTCCTCCCTAAATTCTCAGAGATAATCACTGATGGTTCAGATATTACTCTGGCTAATTCCTTAAGTACTCTAGGGTAAATTTCATGAGGCTCTACTGAACTTTTAGTGAACACCACCTTCTGCCTTTCTTCACAGTGCAGAGAGAGCTCCTCTTCCCTCACTTGAATAGTGGCCCTGTGCTGGTATTGGTTGCTGGTGGCTGGGGTGACACAGTGGTGAAGGTGCTGGTCACTGTTTTTGGTAGGCTCCCCAGGACACCCATCTCTTTCAATGTGTAGCCCCTAAATAGAGTTATTGGGGCTTGTTTTGGGGGGCTGGAGTGTCTTGGATTAACCAGAGGGGAAGAGGGCAGCAGCATTTTCCTGTTCTGTAACCTGTGTGAGGGAGAAAGATAATTTCAAACAGCTTTAGAGGGAAAGGTCCAGGAACAGTGGAGGTGGACAGGATGCTCTGTTAACTGGATGGTGAAATTCTATAATCTGACGAAACCTGGAGGGGTTGGCAGGGCCCATTGGTGGGTGAGGTTTGGGTAGGAAGGTCTAGGTGACAAGAACAGTGACAGAGGTACAGAAATAATGTGATTTGTGCTTGAGCAGTTCGAGGGAGGGAAGAGGAGAGACAGAGAGAGGAGACTGGGAAAGGGAGGAGTGGAACAGAGGGGAGTGTCAAAGAGAAGGAGAGAGTGAGGTATATAAAGGGCCAGGAAAAGAGCGTCACAAATTCTGGGTCAAGGGGGGGTGGAGAGGGAACGTGTGAAAGGAGAATTTGAATATTGGTGTCAAATGTCTGAAGAGCAGAATAACCGGCCTTAGAGAGACGATGCGTCCGGCTCTGCGACCAGTGAGTTTGCAGGGCGGGAAGATGCCGGAGCGGCTGTGGCTGCTTCTCACCCTCCTGACCCTCCCGCACTGTAAGGGGAGAACTGAGCGATATTTCTCATTGCCATTTACCTGCCTTCTTTCTTTCGGACTCCTTTCCTCTTTCTTTCTCCGTTCATCTCTGTGTCTCATTCACAGACGGGCGCTCTCAGACTCTCCACCAGACCCCCCGCTTCATTTCTCTGCCCCCTGGCTCCTCAGTTCAGCTGGACTGCTACCTGCAGGGATACAATGCAGAGCCCTACATGTACTGGTACCGGCAGCCTCCCCAGGGAGGAGCCCTGCACATGCTCTTTCTCTCCAGAAGCAAGGATTTGATTGACGACAGTTCGGAGAAACACTTTATTGCTGCCCGACCGACCCAGGAGAACTTCACGCTGAGCACAGACAGCCTCTTCCCCAACGACACGGGGCTGTATTACTGCGCCTGGAGCCGCACACTGAGCCAAGCAGGTGCAGCCCCTGGACAAAAACTCCCCCTCCCCCGTCGCTGTGAGGAGTTGAGCTGAGATCAGGTTTCACCCACTAGCTCAATCCCCTGCCCTGTCCCGTCCCACAGACACTGTGAGACACAGCCCCAGCTTCTCCCTTCTTCCCTTGAAGGTGGAACATCTGTGTCATGTTTCAACATAGCTATTAGCGATGGAAGAGATGTCTGAGGCCACATCTGATCCAACCCCTTTCCAGCCACTGCAGGATTATTCCCTGTGATTATTACCAGCCTAGGTATAAATGGACATTATTTTGCTCCCTCCAGGGGGACTATTGCCTCTCTAACACACACCCCGCCTTCAGGGAAAGTTTCCAATTTTTCCAGACGAAATGGGGAATCATGAAAGAAACCTCAGAGAGACAGAGAGAGAGCACATGAAATGGGTTAAACTGCCCAAGGTCATGCAGTGATTTGCTGACAGAGCTAGGGGATAAAAACTGGAGTCCTGACTCCCAGTCTCCTGCCCTTCCCAGGAGAACTACCACTTTTTGTATTGGATGTGCTGGAGATTGACAAATGAGCTAAAGTAATGAAAACCAGTTTTGGCCCAGGTTTAAACAGGTGCATGTCCTTCTAAAGGTCTATGCCAGCTCATGTTGTGGCTGAATTTGTCCCGTCTGTCTGTATCTCTTGTTGGTGCGCTGGTGCCTGGAGCCGCCCCTGATCTCAAAAATGCTTTACAAACTTTAGAAGCTATAATATGCTAAAAAAAAATGTATATAAGATCTCACCTTGCTTTCACACAGGGTTCACAAAGACAGAAGAGTTACTGAGAAGTTTACCCCGGCTCAGTCCTGCAAGGTGCTAAAATCCCACAAAGGATTTAAGCAATTTGTATTCTTTTTAACAAGTTTTTAAAGTGCTTGTACACAAATGCTAGATGTCTAAATAATAAGATGGGTGAACTAGAGTGCCTCGTGTTAAAGGAGGATATTGATATTGTGACAGGTTGGCTCACAGAAACCCCCTTGGAGCTGCCACCTGATGTGCCCAGACTACTTCTACCCCTGCTTTCCCTGCCAGCTCGGGACTCCAGCACTCTGTCTTGCTGAACCAGACACACCAACAAAGACCCAGGGTCTGAATTACTTGCCCCAAAGCTGCAGGCTTCACTGAAAGCAGCTAACAGAAGTGTTCTTGTCTTTAACACTCAGATGCCCAACTCCCAATGGGGTCTAAACCCAAATAAATCAGTTTTACCCTGTATAAAGCGTATACAGGGTAAACTCATAAATTGTTCGCCCTCTATAACACTGATAGAGAGATATGCACAGCTGTTTGCTCCCCCAGGTATTAATACATACTCTGAGTTAATTAATAAGTAAAAAATGATTTTATTAAATACAGAAAGTAGGATTTAAGTGGTTCCAAGTAGTAATAGACAGAACAAAGTAAGTCACCAAGCAAAATAAAGTAAAACACGCAAATCTATGTTTAATCAAACTGAATACAGATAAGATCCTCACCAGTTCCAGAATGCTCCCTTTTACAGACTAATCTCCTTTTAGCCTGGGTCCAGCAATCACTCACACCCCTGGCAGTCACTGGCCTTTGCTCCAGTTTCTTTCAGGTATCCTTGGGGGGTGGAGAGGCTCTCTCTTTAGCCAGCTGAAGACAAGATGGAGGGGTCTCTCACAGACTTAAATAGACTCTCTCTTCTGGGTGGAGACCCCCTGCTCTCTCCTATGCAAAGTCCACTCCAAGATGGCGTTCTGGAGTCACCTGGGCAAGTCACATGTCCATGCATGACTCACAGTTTCTTACCAGGTAGCAGCCATGGGTCACATGCTACCTTGAACATCCTCAAGTAGACTTCTTATGTGGATTGGAGCATTCCAAGATTCATTGTCCTTTAAGTGTTTCTTGATTAGGTACGTAATTTCAACATTCCTTTCTCCAGGAACTGACCAAATGCCCTACTAAGGTTATTTAGAAATCAAGCCAGTACACAGCCAATATTCATAACTTTGAATACCAAAATGATACATGCATACAAATAGGATTAATAGATTCAGTAGATCATAACCTTTACAGAGATATGTTACATGGCATATGTAGCATAAAACACATTCTAAGCATATTTCCATAAAGCCTTATGGGAGGTACCGTCACACATATAATAGGCATCACAGAAACCTGGTGGAGTGAGGACAATCAATGGGACACAATCATTCTGGGGTACAAAATATATCGGAAGGACAGAACAGGTTGTGCGGGGGGAGGGGGGGAAGGAGTGGCACTATATGTGAAAGAAAATGTAGAATCAAATGAAGTAAAAATCTTAAGTGAATCCACATGTTCCATAGAATCTCTATGGATAGGAATTTCATGCTCTAATAAGAATATAACATTAGGGATCTATTATCAACCACCTGACCAGGACAGTGATAGTGATGATGAAATGCTAAGAGAGATTACAGAGGCTATCAAAATAAAGAACTCAGCAATAGTGGGGGATTTCAATTATCCCCATATTGACTGGGAACATGTCACCTCAGGACGAAATGCAGAGACAAAATTTCTCGATACTTTAAATGACTGCTTCTTGGAGCAGCTGGTACAGGAACCCACAAGGGGAGAGGCAATTCTCGATTTAGTCCTGAGTGGAGCGCAGGATCTGGTCCAAGAGGTAACTATAACAGGACCGCTTGGAAATAGTGACCATAATATAATAACTTTTAACATTCCTGTGGTGGGAAGAACACCTCAACGGCCCAACACTGTGGCATTTAACTTCAGAAAGGGGAACTATGCAAAAATGATGGGTTAGTTAAACAGAAATTAAAAGGTACCATGACTAGAGTGAAATCCCTGCAAGCTGCATGGACACTTTTCAAAGACACCATAATAGAGGCCCAACATAAATGTATACCCAAAATTAAAAAACACAGTAAAAGAACTGAAAAAAGAGCCACCGTGGCTTAACAACCATGTAAAAGAAGCAGTGAGAGATAAAAAGGCATCTTTTAAAAAGTGGAAGTCAAATCCTAGTGAGGGAAGTAGAAAGGAGCATAAGCACTGTCAAATTAAGGGTAAAAATGTTATAAGAAAGGTCAAAAAGGAGTTTGAAGAACGGCTAGCCAAAAACTCAAAAGGTAATAGCAAAATGTTTTTTAAGTACATGAGAAGCAGGAAGCCTGCTAAACAACCAGTGTGGCCCCTGGACGATCGAGATACAAAAGGAGCACTTACAGACGATAAAGTCATTGCGGAGAAACTTTGAATTCTTTGAATTCTTTGCTTCAGTCTTCACGGCTGAGGATGTTAGGGAGATTCCCAAACCCGTAATAACTTCGTATAGCATACATTATACGAAGTTATACGAATGTATACCCAAAATTAAAAAACACAGAAAAAGAACGGAAAAAAGAGCCACCGTGGCTTAACAACCATGTAAAAGAAGCAGTGGGAGATAAAAAGGCATGTTTTTTAAAAAGTAGTCAAATCCTAGTGAGGTAAGTAGAAAGGAGCATAAACACTGCCAAATTAAGTGTAAAAATGTTACAAGAAAAGTCAAAAAGGAGTTTGAAGAACAGCTAGCCAAAAACTCAAAAGGTAATAACAAAATGTTTTTTAAGTACATCAGAAGCAGGAAGCCTGCTAAACAACCAGTGGGGCCCCTGGACGATCGAGATACAAAAGGAGCACTTAAAGACGATAAAGTCATTGCGGAGAAACTTTGAATTCTTTGAATTCTTTGCTTCAGTCTTCACGGCTGAGGATGTTAGGGAGATTCCCAAACCTGAGCCGGCTTTTGTAGGTGACAAATCTGAGGAATTGTCACAGATTGAGGTGTCACTAGAGGAGGTTTTGGAATTAATTGATAAACTTAACAGTAACAAGTCACCGGGACCAGATGGCATTCACTCAAGAGTTCTGAAAGAACTCAAATGTGAAATTGTGGAACTACTAACTATGGTTTCTAACCTGTCCTTTAAATCAGCTTCTGTACCCAATGACTGGAAGATAGCTAATATAACGCCAATATTTAAAAAGGGCTCTAGAGGTGATCCCGGCAATTACAGACCGGTAAGTCTAACGTCAGTACCGGGCAAATTAGTTGAAACAATCGTAAAGAATAAAATTGTCAGACACATAGTAGAACATAAATTGTTGGGCAAAAGTCAACATGGTTTCTGTAAAGGGAAATCATGTCTTACTAATCTATTAGAGTTCTTTGACAGGGTCAACAAACATGTGGACAAGGGGGATCCAGTGGACATAGTGTACTTAGATTTCCAGAAAGCCTTTGACAAGGTCCCTCACGAAAGGCTCTTACATAAATCAAGCTGTCATGGGATAAGAGGGAAGTTCCTTTAATGGATTGAGAACTGGTTAAAAGACATCCCTGTCTTTTAACCAGTTCTCAATCCATTAAAGGAACTTCCCTCTTATCCCATGACAGCTTGATTTATGTAAGAGCCTTTCGTGAGGGACCTTGTCAAAGGGTAGGAATAAATGGTAAATTCTCAGAATGGAGAGGGGTAACTAGTGGTGTTCCCCAAGGGTCAGTCCTAGGACCAATCCTATTCAACTTATTCATAAAAGATCTGGAGAAAGGGGTAAACAGTGAGGTGGCAAAGTTTGCAGATGATACTAAACTGCTCAAGATAGTTAAGACCAAAGCAGACTGTGAAGAACTTCAAAAAGATCTCACAAAACTAAGTGATTGGGCAACAAAATGGCAAATGAAATTTAATGTGGATAAATGTAAAGTAATGCACATTGGAAAAAATAACCCCAACTATACATACAATATGATGGGGGCTAATTTAGCTACAACGAATCAGGAAAAAGATCTTGGAGTCATCGTGGATAGTTCTCTGAAGATGTCCACGCAGTGTGCAGAGGCGGTCAAAAAAGCAAACAGGATGTTAGGAATCNTCACTTGATCATTACCTGTTAGGTTCACTCTCTCTGAGGTACCTGGCATTGGCCACTGTCGGTAGACAGGATACTGGGCTGGATGGACCTTTGCCCATTCTTATGTTCTTATGTTCTTAACTTTATAGGAAAGGGAAATTCTAAACTGGCTATGCACAATACATTGTAAAACCATGACACTGTGTTTTTATCAGTTTAAGCTAAATCCATAGAACACTTTTATTCCCAATAACTGTTTGCGCACAGACTTGCACTGAAATAATGCAAGATGTTATTTACAAGTTATTTAGTTATTTTGGTGTAAATTTGTGTGTAGACTGTCCTTTAGGAAAAAAAATACATAATGATTAACCATCAGTCATGAAGAATTATTCACCAATAATTAATTAATCCTCTCTTCTGCATTTAATTTCCTACCATTGCGTTGATCTCGGTTGCAAGGGGGTGGGAGGGTCTATTTCATTGTGCTAATAGTATTTGGTTTCCCTGTAGGATTTTAGCCGATTGCTCTGCACCCATTGTCCAGAGTCTGCAGTCAGTGGTGGAACAGCTGGGCAGACAGGCTTCCCTAGAATGTTCTTTGGAAGGGTCATCTGACCCCAACTTCTACTGGTATAGACAGCTTCCTAGTGGACAGATCCACATGCTCGCCTACTCAGTAAGTAGATATCAAGTAGATGATTCTGGTCCAAGTCACTTCAAAGCAAGGAGACCCAAGGATGAGGAGTTCCTCCTGAATATTGACGGCCTCTATGCAAATGACACGGGCGTATTACTGTGCTTGGAGTCGACACAGGGCCAAGTGTTTGCAGCACCTGGACAAAACTCCCCCTCTTCCCCATGCACACAGACCTGTCCACCCACCCCTTCCAGCACAGTGCAGCAGCTGCATGTGAATAGAGGAGATCACAAAGCTCAGTAGGAACACAGCTTTGGGGTGTCAGTGTTGTGGATAAAATCACAGGAAGTGAAAGCAACATCAACCATGTCCTGACTGGTCAGTGAAAAACACATACACCTCACCAAACTTTTTAGCAGAGAATCTCTTGGCAAGAGAATTGCCACAGCAGATTCCTTTGAAATCAAGGAATGAGAGAAATGATTTTGACAAAGGGAGGAGTGGGATGAGCTGAGGGGGAATAACTGATGTGATGAAACTAAGAAATTACAGGCAGGATAGTAAGATAAATATTTTATAACAATACCATCTACTGTTCCATACAAGAAGCTGGAATCTCCACTTTTAGAGTAATTTAAAGCTTGACTGGACAGAGTCCTGGGGAATAGGCCGTATGGCTGCCATTCTCAACCTATTACTATTTTATACATAGACCACGTCCATCACATGGACACCTCCACTCCCAACTGCCTCATCTCACACCTTATCAGTGGCAACTATCACAATACAATGATTAGGACAAAGAAGACAAAAGTAAAGTGACCTTGCTTAATGTGATGGGGGAGGCTCCTGGTTACATCCCTCCATTTTTTACCTGTGTTGTGACTTTATATCTACTGGGACTATGTCTTCTTCCATTGCCTGCAGCTCCCTCTGCTATGGTGTCTCCACGTCATTGTAGTTTGGTTCTGTCCTCTTGGCTGTTTGCTGACATGCTGATTTCAGAGTCTTACACAAATTTGGTCACAGCTGAATTGACATAAAGGAAAATCCCAACAAAGAAAGGCAGGAAGCAGCAGCAGAGAGGTTTGGATACTATTATTTTTTAAAATGTAATTGGTCAGAAAACATGTAGATGCTAAAGGGCCCTAGACAGGGCCACAACTAGCAAGAGTGACTGCCTGAAATGTCTCCATGTAAAAATTCCTCGCCAGCCACTAGGTGGTGCTCCTCCTCTACCCTAGGAAATCAAAACTGCTGTGTCAGGAATAGAACTGGCTACTGCAGGACAAATCTGTTCTGCCATATCTTTTGGGCTTTCAAAATTCATTTTTGTCTTCACCGGAATGAAAACAAAATGTTCAAATGTTTCTACAAAATGGAATTGTGCCAAAACCGTCCCTTTTCTAGTAAAAAAAAGTTCCAGTTTTCTGTGTGGGTCTCTCTCTCTCTCTTTGTCTGGGTACATCTCTAGACTGTAGTCACTGGATGTGATTACAGCTCAAGTAAACCTACCGGGCCTAGCTTTAATTTCACTTGCTCGGGTACTGGAGCAGTGAAGCCACAACAGTGCAAACTTAAGAATAGACTGGACAAACACCCACCCAGAACCCTGGGTAATTACTCTCAGGGCCAGCCTGTGCTGAAGCTTGTTCTGCTGCAACTGCACTCTTCCAGTACCCAAGCTAGCAAAATTAAATGTAGCTCATGTATGTCAGCTCCAGCTGCAATCACATGCTGTGTCCTCCATATTTCCAGAGTGTTTCACCTCTGGTGGAGTTTTTAGTTGCTCTGTTCTTCCTCTCATGTTACTTCTTTAATTTCTGTTTGCTCCTGATACCGTGTGGTGTTCAGTGATCACTCTGGACCTGAGGTACTTCAGATATAAGCTCTTTATTCAATGATATAGCTCCTCAACTACCTCTGAATAACAGAGTATGAGCTTCTGCAGCGCACCTCCACCAGACTGCCTGCTTCAGACGTTAGTCCACTTAAAGGTACAGTTCCCAGTACCACACACTTTTCCCAGGGTCAAGGCCAGAGATAACCAGACCTCCACAGAAGGGGCCCCCTGTGTCTGTGAGGAAACACAAACAGATCCTGCCCTCTAGTACCAGGAAGCAACCAAATCTATGTAAAACCCCATGCTGGGGGACTGCCCCCTGCTCAGTGAGACAGAGATGGGGATGTGCATAGTCTGGTGTGCAGCCATGTATCTCTTGGGAGCAAGTAAGTCATTGGCTGGGAAAAGAAATCCCTGTCCTAGCATTTTCAGGATTCTACTCTACACATTTCCCTCTGCGCCGATTGTTTTATTCTGTGTGTCCTGCGTGTTTTGTCTCTTTCCCCCACAGGCCAAACCGATGCTAAAATAACCCAGACACCGAGTCTGGTGCTGGAGAGAGGACAGACTGCCTATCTCAGATGTCAGCAAACCTATGGGCATAACAGCATGTTCTGGTACCGGCAGGATCCAGGGCAGGGACTGCAGCTGCTCTTTAACTTCTACTATAAAGAAGAAAGAGAGAAAGGCACAAGTTCTAGTCACTTCCAGGCCGACCAGCCGCAGGATGATCTCTTTCGCTTGAACATCTCGTCTGTGCAGCCAGAGCACTCGGCTGTGTATTTCTGTGCCAGCAGCTCAGACACAGCGCTTCAGAGTCACCTCCTCCCTCTACAAAAACCTCGTCTGTTCCTTGTCACTCTGCAGCCCCACCACAGGGACAGCAACAAGGCGCATTCTCTGTGAGTGCTGCAGAGGGGCCAGAGGGAGAGAGCAGAATGGGGAATACACAGCTAGTGATGTAAGAATAATAATCTTTGGCCCTTGTAGAGCGCCCAATATCTGAGGTCTCAAAACACTTTTCAGACATAATGGACTATAGCTCCACAACACCATCCTGTGTCATGAGGAAGGATTCATATCCCCACTTTACAGATGGGGAAACAGAGGCACAGCAAGGTTTATGTGACTTTCCTAAGGACAAAAAAGAAGTCAGTGCAGAGGCAGAAGAAGGAATAAATCTCATGTATCCTGACAGATGCTTCTGGGCTTAAACCACCATGATCCTTTTCCATGTGTCTAGAAACACACAGCCTGTTGCATTACTTTTGATTAAATATATGGCGTTAACATGATCCTGTCACTATCCAACATAAAACAATGTTAAACAAGGCTTAGTGTTTGGTATACAGAGACTTTAGCCTGCTTAGCGCCATGGCAAACACACCATTAAAAATTCTTCTTAATCTTTTATTAAAGATACAGAAAAAGAAGGAAAAACAGTTAAAGCATTTGAAATGTAAAGTATTAACTAAAACTTTCATTTTAATGACATCCCTTGTTTCCTTTTCCTTCAGTTGAGAGTCTTTTTAAAAACAACACCCGTCTCTGCCCCATCCAATTTTGGAGAAAAGAGAAGAAGTTAGTTGAGATCGGCTGGAGCTGTTGTTGTTAAAGTCCAATTCTGTTAGAAGACAAAACAGGACAAACACACAAAAGAGGGGACAGCAAAGATATAAAACACAACTTCTGATTTTGGTGTTGACTCCTGGAAACCTTGCTGCTGGAGAAACACAGGCACATCCCATTGTCTCATCGGCCACTTCCAGACCTGGCAAACTTGTACCAGTATTGGGCTGTTATGGCATTGTTTTAGCTGCCTTTCTGGACACAGGCTTACAGACTTTTAATAATCAGATGGCAAAAAGAACAGGATATGAAAGAAAAAAGGTGGGGAAGGAAAAGAAAGCATTAAGGGGGAAGGGAGGATGATAAAGTCTCACATTCCAGGAAGTGTTCAGGATTTAGCCAGAGTCACTGGAAGTGGCAGTGTTATCTGGGTCCCTCTCCTTGGCCCAGCAGTCTGGTCAGGACATTTCTCCAGATCAGGATGACAAAGGCCCTACGGTGTTATGGTGAATCCTGGGATCTCAAAAGACTGTGAGGGTAGCAGCCATGATGGTGAACCTCGCTCCTTCATAGAATCATAGAAGATTAGGGTTGGAAGAGACCTCAGGAGGTCATCTAGTCCAATCCCCTGCTCAAAGCAGGACCAATCCCCAACTAACTCATCCCAGCCAAGGCTTTGTCAAGCCAGGCCTTAAAAACCTCTAAGGACGGAGATTCTACCACCTCCCTAGGTAACTCATTCCAGTGCTTCACCACCCTCCTAGTGAAATAGTGTTTCCTAATATCCAACCTAGAACGCCGCCACTGCAACTTGAGACCACTGCTTCTTGTTGTATCATCTGCCACCACTGAGAACAGCTTAGCTTCATCCTCTTTGGAACCCCCCTTCAGGTCGTTGAAGGCTGCTATCAAATCCCCCCTCACTCTTCTCTTCTGTAGACTCTTCCTTTTGTTCCATCCTTCAGTCAGTCAGCTGTTCATATTTTCCTCCCAAAAATTGTTTTATTTTAAAAAAACCGAAAGGGAGGAATAGGCAGAACAGCCCGTCCTCTCATTATTTTATTCACTAATTCGGCCTAATTTTCAACACAATAACTTTGGTTTATTGATTTCTCATTCTACACTTCTTTTGTTTGACAGACATGATTTTAACACATTCTCCTGAGTTATGTCAGTAGTCCTTTTTGTTTGGACTGATTTAGTCCCTGTCTCTCCCTTTTGCACCTTTTCTATCAAATTGTTACTGGTTATAGTGATACTTTGTAAACTTGTTTTTACTTTCCCAGAGTACAGGCTCGCAAGTAGGGTAGGCCTACCAGTCCCCAGTTATTATTACTGACCCCCTGGTTCTCAGCTCATCACACATATATGCGTGGACACTGGAAATCAAGTCTTCCCAAAAACCAGGTTTTTTCCTCATCATATTAAGCAGCAGTTCTAGTTATAAAGGTAGTGGTGGAAACTCACTCACATGCAAGTGACTCATTTGTCATAATCAGTCCAGGAAGGGAGAGCAGTACCCCACAAACAACCATACATAAGTCTCCCCATAAAACTGCGCCATGTTAATGTGAAATGTTGCTTGACATCAAACCACAGGAGCTCCAAAGGGAGTTACCAACCTGGATTCAATCCATATTCTGCAGAAGAGCTTTATCTGGCAGCATTACAGTCACCTCTTTCCACTGGAGCGTGTGTGTGTGTAAATCTTGTAGTGGTTGGTGAATTCCTATGTACAAATCCATTTCTATTCTCTATGGCACTTCTCCCTGTGGCAAATGTGGCAAGTTTGCAGATGACACTAAACTGGGAGGAGTGGTAGATACGCTGGAGGGTAGGGATAGGATACAGAGGGACCTAGACAAATTAGGGGATTGGGCCAAAATAAATTTGATGAGGTTCAACAAGGACAAGTGCAGAGTCCTGCACTTATGATGGAAGAATCCCATGCACTGCTACAGACTAGGGACCGAGTGGCTAGGCAGCAATCCTGCAGAAAAGGACCTAGGGGTTACAGTGGACGAGAAGCTGGATATGAGTCAACAGTGTGCCCTTGTTGCCAAGAAGGCTAACGGCATTTGGGGCTATATAAGTAGGAGCATTGCCAGCAGATCGAGGGACATGGTCATTCCCCTCTATTCGACATTGGTGAGGCCTCATCTGGAGTAATGTGTCCAGTAATCCCCAACTAAATCATCCCAGCCAGGGCTTTGTCAAGCCTGACCTTAAAAACCTCTAAGGAAGGAGATTCCACCACCTCCCTAGGTAACCCATTCCAGTGCTTCACCACCCTCCTAGTGAAAAAGTTTTTCTTAATATCCAACGTAAAGCTCCCCCACTGCAACTTGAGACCATTGCTCCTTGTTCTGTCATCAGGTACCACTGAGAACAGTCTAGATCCATCCTCTTTAGAACCCCCTTTCAGGTAGTTGAAAGCAACTATCAAATCCCCCCTCATTCTTCTCTTCTGCAGACTAAACAATCCCAGTTCCCTCAGCCTCTCCTCATAAGTCATGTGCTCCAGCCCCCTAATCATTTTTGTTGCCCTCCACTGGACTCTTTCCAAATTTTCCACATCCTTCTTGTAGTATGGGGCCCAAAACTGGACACAGTACTCCAGATGAGGCCTCACCAATGTCGAATAGAGGGGAATGATCACGTCCCTCGATCTGCTGGCAATGCCCCTACTTATACAGCCCAAAATGCTTCTTGGCAACAAGGGCACACTGTCGACTCATATCCAGCTTCTCGTCCACTGTAACCCCTAGGTCCTTTTCTGCAGAACTGCTTCCTAGCCATTCGGTCTGTAACAGTGAATGGGATTCTTCCGTCCTAAGTGCAGGACTCTGCACTTGTCCTTGTTGAACCTCATCAGGTTTCTTTTGGCCCAATCCTCTAATTTGTCTAAGTCCCTCTGTATCCTATCCCTACCCTCCAGTGTATCTACCACTCCTCACCGTTTAGTGTCATTTGCAAATTTGCTGAGAGTGCAGTCCACACCATCCTCCAGATCATTAATGAAGATATTGAACAAAACCGGCCCCAGGACCGACCCTTGGGGCACTCCGCTTGAAACCGGCTGCCAACTAGACATGGAGCCGTTGATCACTACCCATTGGGCCCGACGATCTAGCCAGCTTTCTATCCATCTTATATTCCATTCATCCAGCCCATACTTCTTTAACTTCCTGGCAAGAATACTGTGGGAGACCTTATCAAAAGCTTTGCTAAAGTCAAGGAATAACACATCCACTGCTTTCCCCCCATCCACAGACCCAGTTATCTCCTCATAGAAGGCAATTAGGTTAGTCAGGCATGACTTGCCCTTGCTGAATCCATGCTGACTGTCCTGATCACTTTCCTCTCCTCTAAGTGCTTCAGAATTGATACCTTGAGGACCTGCTCCATGATTTTTCCAGGGACTGAGGTGAGGCTGACTGGCCTGTAGTTCCCCGGATCCTCCTTCTTCCCTTTTTAAAAAATGGGCACTACATTAGCCTTTTTCCAGGCATCTGGGACCTCCCCCAATTGCCATGAGTTTTCAAAGATAATGGCCAATGGCTATGCAATCACATCTGCCAACTCCTTTAGCATCCTCGGATGCAGCGCATCCGGCCCCATGGACTTGTGCTCGTCCAGTTTTTCTAAATAGTCCTGAACCACTTCTTTCTCCACAGAGGGCTGGTTACCTTCTCCCCATACTGTGCTGCCCAGTGCGGCAGTCTGGGAGCTGACCTAGTTTGTGAGGACAGAGGCAAAAAAAGCATCGAGGACATTAGCTTTTTCCACGTCCTCGGTCACTAGGTTGCCCCCCTCATTCAGTAACGGGCCCACACTTTCCTTGACTTTCTTCTTGTTGCTAACATACCTGAAGAAACCCTTCTTGTTTCTCTTAACATCTCTTGCTAGCTGCCGCTCCAAGTGTGATTTGGCCCTCCTGATTTCACTCCTGCATGCCTGAGCACTATTTTTATATTCCTCCCTGGTCATTTGTCCACTCTTCCACTTCTTGTAAGCTTCTTTTTTGTGTTTAAGTGCAGCAAGGATTTCACTGTTAAGCCAGGCTGGTCGCCTGCCATATTTACTGTTCTTTCTACACATCGGGATGGTTTTTTCTTGCAACCTCAATGAGGATTCTTTAAAATACAGCCAGCTCTCCTGGACTCCTTTCCCCTTCATGTTATTCTTCCAGGGGATCCTGCCCATTAGTTCCCTGAGGGAGTCAAAGTCTGCTTTTCTGAAGTCCAGGGTCCATATTCTGCTGCTCTCCTTTCTTCCTTGTGTCAGGATCCTGAACTCGACCATCTCATGGTCACTACCTCCCAGGTTCCCATCCACTTTTGCTTCCCCTACTAATTCTTCCTGGTTTGTGAGCAGCAGGTCTAGAAGAGCTCTGCCCCTAGTTGGTTCCTCCAGCACTTGCACCAGGAAATTGTCCCCTACACTTTCCAAAAACTTCCTGGATTGTCTGTGCACCGCTGTATTGCTCTCCCAGCAGATATCAGGGTGATTAAAGTCTCCCATGAGAACCAGGGCCTGCGATCTAGTAACTTGTGCTAGTTGCCGGAAGAAAGCCTCGTCCACCTCATCCCCCTGGTCTGGTGGTCTATAGCAGACTCCCACCACGACATCACCCTTGTTGTTCACACTTCTAAACTTAATCCAGAGACTCTCAGGTTTTTCTGCAGTTTCATACCGGAGCTCTGAGCAGTCATACTCTTTTCTTACATACAATGCAACCCCCCCACCTTTTCTGCCCTGCCTGTCCTTCCTGAACAGTTTATGTCCATCCATGACAGTACTCCAGTCATGTGAGTTATCCCACCAAGTCTCTGTTATTCCAATGACATCATAGTTCCTTGACTGTGCCAGGACTTCCAGTTCTCCCTGCTTGTTTCCCAGGCTTCTTGCATTTGTGTATAGGCACTTAAGATAACTCGCTGATTGTCCCGCTTTCTCAGTCTGAGACAGGAGTCCTCCCCTCTTGCACTCTCCTGCTCGTGCTTCCTCCCGGTATCCCATTTCCCCACTTACCTCAGGGCTTTGGTCTCCTTCCCCCGGTGAACCTAGTTTAAAGCCCTCCTCACTAGGTTAGCCAGCCTGCTTGCGAAGATGCTCTTCCCTCTCTTGGTTAGGTGGAGCCCGTCTCTGCCTAGCACTCCTCCTTCTTGGAACACCATCCCATGGTCAAAGAATCCAAAGCCTTCTCTCCGACACCACCTGCGTAGCCATTCGTTGACTTCCACAATTCGACGGTCTCTACCCAGGCCTTTTCCCTGCACAGGGAGGATGGACGAGAAAAACCACTTGAGCCTCAAACTCCTTTATCCTTCTTCACAGAGCCACGTAGTCTGCAGTGATCTGCTCAAGGTCATTCTTGGCAGTATCATTGGTGCCCACGTGGAGAAGCAGGAAGGGGTAGCGATCCGAGGGCTTGATGAGTCTCGGCAGTCTTTCCGTCACATTGTGAATCCTAGCTCCTGGCAAGCAGCAGACCTCTTGGTTTTCTCGGTCGGGGCGGCAGATAGATGACTCAGTCCCCCTGAGGAGGGAGTCCCCAACCACCACCACCCTCCTCCTTCTCTTGGGAGTGGTGGTCATGGAACCCCCATCCCTAGGACAATGCATCTCATGCCTTCCAATCGGTGGAGTCTCCTTCTGCTCCCTTCCCTCAGATGTATCATCTAGTCCACTCTCCACATTAGTACCTGTGGAGAGAACATGAAAATGTTTGCTCACCTGTATCTCCATTGCTGGTACATGGACGCTCCTCTTTCTTCTTCTGGAGGTCACATGTCACCAAATTTCTTCACCGTCCCTCAGTCCCCTCTGCGCAGCCTGCTCTGATTCTTCAGAACGTTGTGCCCGTAGAAGCATATCCTGACGTCGGTCCAGGAAATCTTCATTTTCTCGTATGCAACGCAGGGTCGATACTTGTTTCTCCAGACCTCAAACCTTCTCTTCCAATATGGAGACTGTGACGGGTTGGATCACAGAAACCCACCTGGGAGCTGCCACGGGTTGGATCACAGAAACCCACTTGGGAGCTGCCAGCTGATGTGCAATGGCTGCCTCTGTTCCTGTTCTCCCTGCCAGCTACCGGTGGTTCCAGCATTCTGTCTTGCTGAAGCCAGACACACCCATCTGCTCCAGACACAGACCCAGAGTCCGAACCACCTGTCTCAAAGCTGCAGGTTTACCTGAGAACAACTCACAGAAGTCTGCTCGCCCTTAGCACTCAGATGCCCAATTCCCAATGGGGTCTAAACCCAAATAAATAAAATTGTTCGCCCTCTATAACACTGATAGAGAGATATGCACAGCTGTTTTCTCCCCCAGGTATTAATACATACTCTGAGTTAATTAATAAGTAGAAAGTGATTTTATTAAATACAGATAGTAGGACTTAAATGATTCCAAGTAGTAACAGACAGAACAAAGTAAGTTACCCAGCAAAATAAAAAAAAATGCGCAAATCTATGTCTAATCAAACTGAATACAGATAATCTCACCCTCAGAGATGCTTCAGTAAGTTTTTCTCAGACTGGACACCTTCCAGGCCTGGGCACAATTCTTTCCCCTGGTACAGCTCTTGTTCCAGCTCAGGTGATAGCTAGGGGATTCTTCATGATGGCTTCTCTCTCCCTCTGTTCTCTTCCACCCCTTTATATATCTTTTGCATAAGGCGGGAATCCTTTGTCCCTCTGGGTTCCCCCACCCCTCACTGGAAAAGCACCAGGTTAAAGATGGATTCCAGTTCAGGTGACATGATCACATGTCACTGCAAGGCTGCATTATTCACTTGCCAGCACACACATATACAGGAAGACTCACAGGTAAATACAGCCATCTGCAGACAATGGCTCTGGTTAATGGGAGTCATCAAGATTCCAAACCACCATCAATGGCCCACACTTTGCATAATTACAATAGGCCCTCAGAGTTATATTTTATATTTCTAGTTTTAGATACAAGAGTGATACATTTATACAAATAGGATGATCACTCTCAGTAGATTATAAGCTTTGTGATGATACCTTTTGCATGAAGCATATTTCAGTTACATTAAACTCACTTATGTTTTTATAAAACTATTCCAATTACATTACATTCACTTATCATGTTTTTACAAAATCATATAGACTGCACAACGTCACAGAGACCAGCTTGCACTTTGTACAGACAAAGTCGCTTCTGTCCTGTGGAAGAAAGACAAACATGGCACAACCTGTGCAGGTTACAACAGCTGAAGGCTCACCTTCCATAATTTCTTCCTTCTAAGAGCTTCCTCAGTTGTTGCAGCAACTCACAGGAGCCCGCGAGATGAAAGCCTCAGTGGGCTCTCCTGAGGCGAACTCCCAGGCAAACTCCCTCTGTTAGCCTCCACTGTTCGCTGCTCAGCTGGTTCACTGCTGACTGCCTTTTTATAACAGTCAGGCCCGCTCAAGGCCCACCTTCTGCCTGTCTCTGCTGAGTACTCAGTGTAAAGGCTGCAAGGGAGCAGTGGAGACAGGGATACTGAGCTTGTTCATACTGTATCCATTGCGGCAGTGCCTAAGGGACCTAGTCAGGGAGCAGGGCCATTTTGCACTAGGCACTGTATAAACAAGTAACACAAAGAGGGTCCCAGCCCCAGTGAGGTCACAGTCTAAGATTTTGACAACATGCTGGAGGTCAATAAAGGCAAACGTGCCAAGAGTTTGAGGGAAGAGTAAAACCAGGGTTATGTGCATAAGTTAGTAGCCACATAGGCTCAGGTGACCTCAGACCATCCTGGAACTAAAAAGGTATTCATGTGAAAGTGCACAAATCCGTAGCATCCAAGGCTGCACATGAGCTACTGCTGAAGGTAGAACAGCTGTTGTGTTGGCCTTTGTAGTCCCTGCGCTCAGAAATGCCTCACTGTAATGATAACCCCAAATGCCCACCCCAGTCCCAACAGTCCAGCTCCCTGTCAAGACCCCAGATCCCCTCATCAAGTCCCTGTGCAATGAGCCTGGAGCAATCCAGGTCTGTGGCTGCAGAAGAAAGTGATAATATAATTGACCAGCAGAACCAGGCCTACAGAGCAGCTGAATAAAATTGTGCTCAGGGAAACTCCCCTGCTCAGTTACACAGAGGTGGGGATGGGGATAGTCTGGTGCTGGCTATGTGCCTCTTGGGAGCAAATACATCATTGGCTGAGGCATAAAATCTCCATCCAGATGTTTGCGGGACGTGGCTGCAAATGTTTCCCTCTCAGCCCTTTGTTTTATGGTCTCTTCCTTGTGTGCTTTGTCTCTTTCCCTGGCAGGATGCTCAGATCAACCAAACCCAGGGTCTGGTCCTAGAGAAGGGGCACCCAGCCCACCTGAAATGCAAACTAACTTACAATCACACTCGGATGCTCTGGTACTGACCGGATCAGGAGCAGGGGCTGCAGCTGCCCTTTTACTCACTTGATATAAAAGATGTGCAGAGCGGTGACACTAGAGAGAGAATCACAGCCTCCTGGCTGCAGGCTCAGCTCTTCTACTTCACCATCTCATCTGTGACACTGAATCTGTGTATTTCTGTTCCAGCAGTTCAGACACAAGGGTTCAATCACTAATTTTCTTTATAAAAGCCTCCTCTTCCCTCCCCTTCCCTGCATCCCCCAGCACCAGAAGCAAGCGGCTGGCTGCCAGTGCAGGCAACAAGCTACTTGCCTCTGTTAGCACTGGAGAGGTGCATGGTGGGAGAGGGGACTGGGGTGGAAGGATCCTTCTCTCTGGGATGTTCTCATCTGGCATGAATTTAGCCTGTTGTCATGTAAGAATGCCAGTTTCATAAGGCCTTCTGAGGATCTCAGAGTGTGTTGCAGACATTAATGAAAGTAGCCCCACAACACCAGTCTGGGAGGTAGGGAAGGATTATTGCCCTCATGTTTCAGATGGCAAAACTGAGACACATCACAGGTGCAGACTCACAAGCATTGACACCTGGCTTGAGAGATGAAATCTCAGTGGGATGGGGGCAAGGTCTAAAAAGATGATCCAATGGTGCAGATTATCTAGGGTTGTTGACTGGGATTGGATCACAAACCCATTGATATACACCATGTGTGTGTGTGTGTGTATCACATACCCCTCTGGATGATAAATTCCTAAATTGGCTTGAGGCCTGTAATAACTCTGCCCTACTTGGGGCTGGATGTCACAAATGGCATTTCTTAGTGCAGTTTGTAAAGCCAACTCAGCAGTAGCTCTCATAACAGCCCTGGGGACCATATCCATGGTGACAGCAACTTTACCCGCTGAGAAGGAAGAATAGTCATTGGTCTCTCTGTCCTGAGAGCTCCTGAGACTGTCCAGATAGCCTCAAAAATGGTGATGTTATGGAGGGGAGTCACAGCTTGATTATCTCTCCTGTGGAGACAGAGGACTTGCTTGTGTGTTTCTGATCCAGCAGTTTCAACCAAGTTGTGATGGGTTGGATCACAGAAACCCACTTGGGAGCTGCCAGCTGATGTGCCAAGGCCACCTCTGTTTCTATTCTCCCTGCTAGCTCAGTGTTTTCAGCACTCTGTTTTGCTGAAGCCAGACAAACCCATCTGCTCCAGACACAGACCCAGGAGTCTGAATAACCAGCTGCAGGTTTACCTGAGAACAGCTCACAGAAGTCTGCTTGCCCTTAACACTCAGATGCCCAATTCCCAATGGGGTCTAAACCCAGATAAATCCGTTTTACCCTGCATAAGCATATGCAGGGTAAACTCATAAATTATTCGCCCTCTATAACACTGATAGAAAGATATGCACAGCTGTTTGCTCCCCCAGGTATTAATACATACTCTGAGTTAAGTAATAAGTAGAAAGTGATTTTATTAAATACAGATAGTAGGATTTAAGTGATTTCAAGTAGTAACAGACAGAATAAAGTAAGTTACCCAGCAAAATAAAATAAAATGCGCAAATCTATGTCTAATTGCACTAAATACAGATAAGATCCTCACCAGTTCCAAAATGTTCTCTTTTACAGGCTAATCTTCTTTTAGCCTGGGTCCAGCAATCACTCACACCCCCTGTAGTTACTGTCTTTGGTTCCAATTTCCTTCAAGTGCCTTGGGGGGGTGGAGAGGCTCCTTCTTTAGCCAGCTGAAGACAAAATGGAGGGGTCTCCCACGGGTTTAAATAGACTGTCTCTTGTGGGTGGAGACCCCCTCCTCTCCCTCTGTAGAATCCAGTCACAGAATGGAGATTCGGAATCACATGGGCAGGTCACATGCCCATGCATGACTCAGGACTGCAGGTAGCAGCCATTACCCACATGCTGCCTTGAACGTCCTCAGGTAGACTTCTAATGTGGATTGGAGTCTTGCAAGCTCTTTTGTCTGTTAAGTGGCCCCTGACTGAACACCTAATTTGCACATTCCTTTCCCAAGAAGTCATCAAATGTTCTAACTGATGCCCCTTAGAAATTAAGCAATCATACAGCCAATCTTCACAACTTTGAGCACACAAATGGTGCCTGCATACAACTAGGATGAACATAACCAGTAGATCATAACCTTTACATAGATGTGTACCTGGCACAGGCAGCACAAAACATATTCCAGTTATGTCATATTCCCACAAAGCCTTATGGGAGGTACCGTCACACAAGTGTTTTAGGGTGACCTCCTAACAACAGGGCTACAAATCTCTTCAACCTCTTTGCCCTCAACCACTGTTTGCTCACTGTCAATGGAGTTTCTCATATTGAAGACTGTGGGAAGTACGGACTGTAAGTATCAATGTAAAATCCATCCACACCCTTTTGAAATAGAAAGAGTGTCTCAGCAGAGCAGAGTGGCTTTCTCTGTGTTTTGGCAGTAGGAAACCTTCAGCCCATCTCAGTCCATATTTCCAATAGATTGCAAAGTGTCATCGCAGGTTAGTGGATAGTGCACTTACATATGGGCCAGCAGACTGTGATTTTTGTCTCCATACTAAGATATGGGTTTATACATAGCAGTGGCACCACAGGACAGTTGTAGGGGAAAGGGCTTGTTAGAGGTGTTGTGCTTTGGAATCAAGTTCAGCTCTCTTCTGCCTTTGGTGGGGGCTTTGTGCTAATGTTGCAGGGGTGTCCCACACAGAGACCCATGTGCTGCCCTTGGGAGGGGATGATAAGCTCTGACTTTCCTTTAACTTGCGATCTGTTCAGAGGGTTGTGAAAGAGCAAACAGCATCTGAGCCCATGACATTATGATTTTGTTAATAATATTTAGATCTGATCTAACGCTTTTCATTGGTAGATCTTGGAGTGTTTTACAAAGGAGATCAATGTCATTATCCCTATTGTACAGATGGGGAAACTAGGGCAGAGGCAGGTGAAGGGACTTGCCCAAGGTCACCCAACAGGCTAGGTCCAAGAATAGAAGCCAGATCTGCTGAGTCCTCTGCTCTATCCACTAGTCCACACCGCCTCACACTTACTGTAACTATGCCACAGAAGCCCACTGCATGTACTTGATTTTAGGGGCTGCAGATCAGCTCTCTCCATAGCCCTATGGAATGAACCCAGACTCCTCTAGAGGGCACCTCTGGGGCTGTAGGAGTCAATAGTGAGTAGACTTTTCATAAGCCAAATTTTCCCACCCAAAATAAGTTTTAGTCAAAACAAGTTTTTTTTATGGGAACATGTCAATTCCAATGAAAACTTTCAATTTTCCCACAGGCAATGTCAAATCTAAAATTTCACTTAACATACCATTGCATAGTCTTTGTGGGTAAAGGAAATAGCATTTTATGTCAAAACATCAATTTGAAACAAGAATTTTTATTTTGTTTTGACTTAAAATGTTTCTTCATTTTTTCAAGTTAAAAAAACTGAAATGAAATGACATTTTAAGTCAAAACTAAATGAAAATTGTCATTTTCTGTCAACTATTTTTTGGGGGGGATAAACCCACCACATTTCATTTTGAGTCAGTTCAAAACTTTCAGTAGGCAAATAGAATTTTTTTTTTTTACAGAAAAAATTTGAACGTGTTTTTGTTTTAATTTTTTTCAGGAAAAATGTTGGTTTTCTGAATACCTATAATAGTGAGACAAGGTAAATTATTATCTGGGTTTACAAAGGCCTTAACTCTAGTCAATTGGATTTCTATATTTGTGCTCTAGTCAATGGCCAGGACCCTTTTGATTTTGGTGAAAATTTGAAAACCTCAAGGAGGAAAATGTGGGACACATGAATCTGTGGTCAGCTCTTTAACACCCATGGTCTCTAGCACCTCTGCAATTATCTATAGATTAAACAACTGGTTGATGGTGGCCACTAATACCTTCCAGCATAACAATACTCCATCTCCTCCTCCCAACAGAGTTCAATATGTTGACACCCTGAATGACCTATCACAGAGACAGAAAGAAGAATAATGGGGTGGGGGGAGGGAAGAGGGTATGGGAGAATAAGGGCATAGATGTGTACATAGTTCCTGGTATTGGGTGGGGGGAGAAAAGGGATCCCTAGCATGGGAGAGGGAGGGATTGGGTACACATAACCCTTTTGGGGAGGGGGGGGGGAGAGAGGCACACAGAGCCCCTAGCAAGGAGAAAGGGGGAAATGAGGGTTATCACAAAGCCCCTGCCTTTGGGGGAAGAATGGGGATCCTGCTATATGGGGATCCTGCTATAGGGGGAGGAGGGAATGCAGGGTGCACGGGGCCCATACCATGGGGGTGCAGTATGAGGTACTGTGGAATGGGTGGAACTGTGAATGGGGTGGCACACAGAACCCCTGTATAGCAGTTGGGAACAGAGGGAAATGTGGGGTAAGGTGCACATGGGGTCCCTGTGATAGGAAAGGGAATGGGTGACTTTGGAATGGGGGTAGGAGGACCACACCGGATATCTGGCATGGGGGAAAGGTGGGAACAGGGGGAGGGAGAATGAGGTACATGGGGAGGAGATTGGTGGACCCTGGTACAGGGGGAAGGGAGAATGAGAAATATAGTGGAAAGAGGGCAATGGGGGCACAGAAAAAGTCCCTGCCGTTAGGGGAATGCAGGACACATATAATCTCGGATATAGGGGAGATTGGAAGAACTTGATATGAGGGAAGGGGAGCACAAAGGGTCCCCAACATGGGAGACACAGAGCCCCTGGCAAGGGGAGGAAGGAGGGAATTGGGGACACAGATCTTCTGGCATGGAAGGGAGTGGAAGGCATGGAGAAAATAGGAATGTGGGTGCACACAGAGCTCCGGTCATCGGAAAATGGGGAGGAAGTAGAAATGGGGGTACACATAGAGGGGGGCCCCTGAAATGGGGGACAGAGGCACACAGAGCCCCTGGTTGGGGGCTGAAGGTGGGAACAGGGTGGAGGTGGAATGGGGCACACAGAACAGCTGGCAGAGGGAAATTGTTGGGCTCTGGTATACAGGGATGGGGGCACAGACAGAGTCCCTTCCATGGAGGAGAATGGGTGACCTTGGTACAGGAGGAGGGAGAATGTGTGGCACACAGAGCCCTTGGCATGGGAGAGACTGAAGGGAGTTGCAAGGAGTCCCTGAAATAGAGGGGGATGGGAGGGTGGAACACAGGGAGGTTGGGGGTGGGGTGGAATGGATCGATGCAAAGAGCCCCTGGAATGTCACAGGCATTATGATGTTTCTTGGGGTACCCAGGATTGTGAGTCACCTTATTACCACTCTGCCTCCAGCGTGTGAGACTGTTTCCTGTGCCTAGCTGGCTGTCAGCTCCCTAATACCACCAGCCTTTCAACCACTCTCTTCTGAGCCATATAAGCACTGTCTTCACCTTGAAAAAGCAGCAAAGAATCCTGTGGCACCTTATAGACTAACAGACGTTTTGCAGCATGAGCTTTCGTGGGTGAATACCCACTTCTTCGGATGCAAGTAGTGGAAATTTCCAGGGGCAGGTATATATATGCAAGCAAGAAGCAAGCTAGAGATAACGAGGTTAGTTCAATCAGGGAGGATGAGGCCCTGTTCTAGCAGTAGAGGTGTGAAAACCAAGGGAGGAGAAACTGGTTCTGTAGTTGGCAAGCCATTCACAGTCTTTGTTTAATCCTGAGCTGATGGTGTCAAATTTGCAGATGAACTGAAGCTCAGCAGTTTCTCTTTGAAGTCTGGTCCTGAAGTTTTTTTGCTGTAGGATGGCCACCTTAAGATCTGCTATTGTGTGGCCAGGGAGGTTGAAGTGTTCTCCTACAGGTTTTTGTATATTGCCATTCCTAATATCTGATTTGTGTCCATTTATCCTTTTCCTTAGAGACTGTCCAGTTTGGCCGATGTACATAGCAGAGGGGCATTGCTGGCATATGATGGCGTATATTACATTGGTGGATGTGCAGGTGAATGAACCAGTGATGGTGTGGCTGATCTGGTTAGGTCCTGTGATGGTGTCGCTGGTGTAGATATGTGGGCAGAGTTGGCATCGAGGTTTGTTGCATGGATTGGTTCCTGAGNTAGGATGGCCACCTTAAGATCTGCTATTGTGTGGCCAGGGAGGTTGAAGTGTTCTCCTACAGAGCAAAACGTCTGTTAGTCTATAAGGTGCCACAGGATTCTTTGCTGCTTTTACAGATCCAGACTAACACGGCTACCCCTCTGATACTTTTCACCTTGAAAGTTAACAACAGGTGCAGCCCAGTCCCTGAGTCCCTTTGAAGCATTCCCCTGCCCTGTGATACCCAGCCCTCGACACTGGCTACTCATAGAAATCCCAGATCCTCTGCCCCCAAAGGAGCGATGTACTCCAGTTTATTAGTTTTACCTTAAGCCATAGCCCTTGTAAGAAAACAAAAGAAGATTTATTTAAGAAAGAGTATTGATTCAACTAGAAACAAGAGTTAGTGGGCATAACAAATGGTTACAATACAAAACAAATAATAAAATGTGAACCTGGGCGGCATATACTACTTTTCCATCTCATAAAGTAGATTTCCCCCAAAATTCAGTCTGTTGCCAACCTGGCTGGTTTCACAGGAATCAGGATCCAATTTTTCATGAAAAAAATTGCACTCCTCAAGATGTCTCCTCAGTGAAAGGATCCAGAGTGCCTCTCCCAACTCTGTATTTTACCAGGACAGTTTTTTGTCTGGACTGATAGACAGGACGACACCCCTGTTGTAATATTTCTTTTTTACCTCCAAGTGGTTTTGGTCAGTTGTAGTTGTCTCTGGTGGTTTCCATTGACAGTCCTGGTGTGGAGCAAGGCTAGACAGTTGAGCATTTCATTACCTCATTGGCAGATGTGTCAGTGATGGCCCATTCACCCAGGCTAGAGTTATCAACAGAAAGACCATCACCAAAACATCTATCCCCTGATGACTAACTTCTACTCCAAGTCCATAAAGCCTACTTTCAATAGAATTATATTATTCCTTAAATATTACTCATATATACATCTCACAATGACTACGAGACTTGATAAGTCATCAGCTTTCTGTAGATACCTTACATGTGGCTCTGTAAGGGTAAATATATTGCAAGACACATGTTAGGTATAGTGAATTTGTCAGGTCTGATGTGAGAGTTGTTTGCAAAGAAAGGGGATCCTTTGCCAAGGAGCCTCTATGTCACAGGCTTACACAGCTGGAGCCTTGGGGCAGCTTTAGCTTTCCCCTCCCCTGGGCAAAAAAATGAGGGATAAATAAATAAAGAAAATATTGCATTTGGAACAGAAGCTCGTTATCTCACTTTATTAAAAGTGGACAGATTTAGTCATGGTAAAAAACGACATTAAAGTGATATTCAACAGTGTGCAATTTATTGTTTTTTATCTATACCCCCAAATAAATTGTTGTGTGTGCAATAAGCTCAGCCTACACTGGCTCCGAAGTGTGTGACCACTTTGTGTTGTGTGACCTATCGGTGCAGAAGCAGCTCTACAGAGCAGAGCTGTATAAAACCCTCTGCTGCGGAAATGCTCACTGATCACTGCCCCAGAGATGGGGATGTGGTTAGTCTGGTGCGTGGCGGCCCTGTGCTTCTTAAGTAAGTCCTTGATGGAGCCGTGAAATCCCCGTTCTAGTGCTAGCAGAATACATCTCATTTGTTTCTTGTGTTTTGTCTCACAGGACACACAGACGCTAAAATCACCCAGACACCAAGCCTGCTACTGAAGAGAGGACAGACAGCTCAGCTGACATGCAGACAAACTGATAGTCACAGTTATATGTACTGGTATCAGCAGCAGCAGGGGAAGGGGCTGCAGCTGATCTATTACTCCCTTAGTAAAGACAACAAGGAAGAGGGTGACAGTAACATTAAAGATGGATTCACAGCCTCCCGACCAAAGATCGAAATCTTTGACTTGAACATCACCTCTGTGAAGATGGAGCACTCGGCTGTGTATTTCTGTGCCAGCAGTTTTGACACAGTGCTTCAGAGTCACCTCCTCCCTCTACAAAAACCTCCCTCCTTCACCCCACACTCCCTCAGAGAGAGCAGCTCCTCCCATCTCCACATACGAGAGAGATCAGGCTACTATCATACAGAAAGAAACAGGTTATTATGCATAGAAGTCATAGCTCTATAGGACTGGAAGGGACCTCGCTAGGTCTTCTAGTCCAGTTCCCTGCACTGAGGCAGGACTAACTATTATCTAGATCAGGGGTTCTCACAACAACATTTTTGGTGGCTTCTGAGTGCGGCCACCAACTCTTGCTGTTGGCCCCTCTGACAAATGTTCCTAAAATACTTAATTAACTTTAGGAAAAACAAGTAAATATTCACATATACATGTCCAAATCATTGTTATTTATTTATGTAGGGTTTTTTGCAGACTCAATAATAAAAATAATGTATAGTTGTATTTTGGTGCTCCTGACTCCCACTGCCTTCCATGACCCCCACCCATCACCTCTGGCCCTCACTGCCTCTCTCTGGCCCCCTCACAGATTCCCCTGGGCCCTCTATCACCCACTGGGACCCCCCATCACCATAGGCAGAGTGGGGGGCATGGGAAGGCATTGTCACCCTCCCCTAAACTGCAAGCCTCAGGCAGGCAACCTGAGTGTGCAATGTAAGGAGTTCTGCAGAGGAGACAGGAGACGTGCTGCAAACTGGACACCATCAAATTAGACCTGAATAAAGACTGGGATGGATGAGTCACTACAAAAACTAATTCCCCCCTGCTGATACTCACACCTTCTTATCAACTGTTCGGCCTCATTAGCACTACAAAAGTGATTTCCACCCTTTCTTGACAACTGTTGAGAATAGCCCACTTCTACCTTAATTGAACTGGCTCGTTAGCACTGACCCCCACTTGGTAAGGCAACTCCCATCTTTTCATATGCTGTGTATTTATAGCTCCCTACTGTATGTTCCACTCCATGCATCTGATGAAGTGGGTTTTAGCCATTGAAAGCTTATGCCCAAATAAATTTGTTAGTCTCTAAGGTGCCGCAAGGACTCCTCGTTGTTTTTACTTGTTAATAGTTACCTTTCCCATCTAATAAAGTAGATTTCCCCCAAAGTTCAGTCTGTTGCCAACCTGGCTGGTTTCACAGGAACCTGGATCCAATTCTTCATGAAAAAAATTGCACTCCTCAAGATGTCTCCTCAGTGAAAGGATTCAGAGTGCCTCTTCCAACACTGTATTATACCAGAACAGTCTTCTGTCTGGACTGATAGACAGGACGACACCCCCCTGTCCGTTGTAATGTTTCTTTTTTACCTCCAAGTGGTTTTGGTCAGTTGTAGTTGTCTCTGGTGGTTTCCATTGACAGTCCTGGGGTGGAGCAAGGCTAGACAGTTAAGCATTTCATTACCTCATTGGCAGATGTGTCAGTGATGGCCCATTCACCCAGGCTAGAGTTATCACCAGACAGGCCATTGCCAAGATATCTATCCCCAGGTGACTAGCTTCTACTCCAAGTCCATAAAGCCTACTTTCAATAGAATTATATTATTCCTTAAATATTACCCATATATACATCTCACAATGACTACGAGACTTGATAAGTCAGCTTTCTGTAAATACCTTACGTGTGGCTCTGTAAGGGTAAATATATTGCAAGACACATGTTAGGTATAGTGAATTTGTCAGGTCTGATGTGAGAGTTGTTTGCAAAGAAAGGGGATCCTTTGTCAAGGAACCTGTGTGTCACAGGCTTACACAGCTGGAGCCTTGGAGTGGCTTTAGCTTTCCCCTCCCCTGGGCAAAAAAATGAGGGATTGTGTTAATAAATAAAGAAAATATTGCATTTGGAACAGAAGCTCGTTATCTCACTTTATTAAAAGTGGACAGATTTAGTCATGGTAAAAAACGACATTAAAGTGATATTCAACAGCGTGTACTTTATATTTTTTTATCTATACCCCCAAATAAAATGTTTTGTGTGCAATAAACTCAGCCTACACTGGCTCCGAAGTGTGTGACCACTTTGTGTTGTGTGACCTATCGGTGCAGAAGCAGCTCTACAGAGCAGAGCTGTATAAAACCCTCTGCTGCGGAAATGCTCACTGATCACTGCCCCAGAGATGGGGATGTGGTTAGTCTGGTGCGTGGCGGCCCTGTGCTTCTTAAGTAAGTCCTTGATGGAGCCATGAAATCCCCGTTCTAGTGTTAGCAGAATACAGCTCATTTGTTTCTTGTGTTTTGTCTCACAGGACACACGGATGCTAAAATCACCCAGACACCAAATCTGGTACTGAAGAGAGGAGAGACAGCCCAGCTGACATGCAGACAAACTGACAGTCACAGTTATATGTACTGGTATCAGCAGCAGCAGGGGAAGGGGCTGCAGCTGATCTATTACTCAGTTGCTGTAGATAACAAGGAGAAAGGTGATATTAAAGATGGATTCACAGTCTCCCGGCCACAGATCCAAGTCTTTGACTTGAACATCACCTCTGTGAAGATTGAGCACTTGGCTGTGTATTTCTGTGCCAGCAGTTTAGACACAGTGCTTCAGAGTCACCTCCTCCCTCTACAAAAACCTCCCTCCTTCCCCCCACGCTCCCTCAGAGAGCAACTCCTCCCATCTCTACATAAGCGAGAGATCGGGCTACTATCATACAGAAAGAAACAGCTTATTATGCATAGAAATCATAGCTCTATGGGCCTGGAAGGGACATCACTAGGTCATGTAGTCCAGTTCCCTGCACTGAGGCAGGACTAAGTATTATCTAGACCAGGGGTTCTCACAACAACATTTTTGGTGGGTTCTGAGTGCGGCCACCAACTCTTGCTGTTGACGCCTCTGACAAATGTTCCTAAAATACTTAATTAACTTTAGGAAAAACAAATAAATATTCACATATACATGTCCAAATCATTGTTATTTATTTATGTAGGGTTTTTTGCAGACTCAATAATAAAAATAATGTATAGTTGTATTTTGGTGCCCCCGACCCCCACCGCCTCCCATGACTCCCACCCTTCACCTCTGGCCCTCACTGCCTCCCCCTGGGCTCCACATAGAATCCCCTGGGCCCCCTATCACCCACCAGGACCCCCATCACCATAGGCAGAGTGGGGGGCATGGGAAGGTATTGTCCCCCTCCCCCAAACTGCAAGCCTCAGGCAGGCAACCTGAGTGGGCAATGTAAGGAGTTCTACAGAGGAGACAGGAGACGTGCTGCTCCCAGCTTGTGCCCCATGAGGCAGGGAGTCTGAATTTTGTTTATAAACAGTGATTAAGTGGGGAAGTGGGTTAAACCTGCCCCTGGAGCCCCGTGGCTGAAGAGGGGGCTGAAGCCCGCCCCCGGAGCCCCATGGCACTGCAGGGAGGGGCTGCTGCTTTGCCTCCTCCCCCATCTCTGCCCAGGAGGCTGCCATGGCCACAGGAAAAATCCCTGCTGGCTGCATTTGAGAAACACTGATCTTCTAGACCATCCCTAACAGGTGTTTGTCTAACCTTTTCTTAAAAGCCTCCACTGAGAGAGATTACACAACTTCCCTAGGTAATTTGTTCCTATTTTTAACTGCCCTTACAGTTAGGACGTTTTTCCTAATGTCTAACCCAGGGGTAGGCAACCTATGGCACTGATTTTCAGTGGCACCTGGGCCATCCTTAGCCATAGGCAGAATAGGCAGCCACCTAGGGCACCACTCTGCCTGGGGGCACCACTCTGCTGGGAGCCTGGACAGATGGGAAGCAGTGGAGCATGTAAGAGCAGGGCTGCTGGGTCCTAGAGAGAGACGAATGCGGTACAGTCTGAGGGAGGGGATTGGCTGCTGGGGTCTCTGGGAAGGAACTCACCTGTGAGTGTGACTTTCCCCCAGTGTGAGGTGAGGCAGGCTCCCTGGCTCTGGCAGTATCCTTTGTTGCCCCCCACATAATGTCCATTCTTCTCCCCCCCACACACGGAGCATCTCCCCCCTTTCTACCTCCCCCCCCCCACGGAGCACCCCTCTCTCGCTCCTCCCCTCTGGCAGGGCTGGGTTGGGTGAGGTGCTGGGGGGGGGGGGGCAGGGCTGGCTGGCTGCGTGCTGAGGAATGAAAGTGAAAGTAACTCACTTCCTTGGCAGCCAGCCAGGATTGGAATGGTCACACACAGATAGCATATGTGAAAAATCAGGACAGGGGGTTGGGGTAGGATGACCAGATGTCCCACTTTTATAGTGACAGTCCCAGTTTTTGGGTCTTTTTCTTATATAGGCTCCTATTACCCCTCCGCCCCACCTGTCCTGATTTTTCACACTTGCTGTCTGGTCACCCTAGGTGGGGGTAATTGGTGCCTATATAAGACGAAGCCCCAAATATCGGGACTGGCTCTATAAAATCAGGACATCTGGTCACACTAGCTAGGGAGTGCGTCTCTCCCCCGGGCTGGCAGCGATCCATCTCATCTGGGAGGGAGCTGCGCAGGGCAGGATGAGCTGCTGTGGCTCCGTGGGTGCCCCGTCCCTGAGATCAGATGCTCTGCTAACTTCACCATGGTCCGTTGGGCTGGCGGTGGTGCCCATTGGCGTGTGATCGGACCTGAGGGTTTGCTGCTGCTGTTGCTACTCTGCACCCTAGGAGGTGGATTTTGGGGTCCTGCAGTTTTCCACCTATCTCCTCCTCTACTGCAGCTGTTGGATCAGCAAGCTGGGGGCTGAGCCAAGCATGAAAGCAGTACTGTGTTGCCATTTAGATCAGGGGTCTCAAACTCAAATGACAACGAGGGCCACGTGAGGACTAGTGCATTGACCCGAGGGCCGCATCACTGACACGCCCCTTGCTGCCTCTGGCCCCGCCCCCACCCCCTCCATTAGGCCCCGCCCCTACCCCACCTCTTCCCACCCCTTCCCCGCCCCATTCAAACCCCTTCCCGAAGTCCTCACCCAACGCTGCCCCCAGCGGGTGCAGGAGGGGTGCAGGGGGCGACGGGGGCTCAGGACAGGGAGGTGGTGTGTGGGGGGCAAGAGGGTGAGGGGTGCGTCAGGGGGTCGGGGTGCAGGGTGCAGCAGGGGGCTCAGGGCAGGGCGTGCAGGAGGGGTGTGGGATGTGGCAGGGGGCTCAGGGCAGGGGGTTGGGGTGCGGGAGGGGTGCGGGGCGTGGCAGGGGGCTCAGGGTTGGGGTGCAGGAGGGGTTCAGGGAGCGAGCTCCAGCCCGGCGCCGCTTACCTAGAGCGGCTCCGGGGTGGCAGCGGCACGCAATGGGGCCAGGGCAGGCTCCTTGCCTGCCCTGTCCCCCCACGCTGCTCCGTTCCAGGAAGCAGCTGGAACCGTGTCCCTGCTGCCCCTGGGGGAGGGGGAGGGGCTCAGGGTTGCATCCATGTGCTGCTCTTGCCACTCCTCCAGGTACCTCCCACGAAGCTCCCATTGGCTGCGGTTCCCTGTTCCCGGCCAATGGGAGCTGCGGGGGGCGGTGCCTGGAAGGAGGCAATGCAGGAGTCCTCTGCCTCCTTCCCCCTCCCTCCCGGCCGGAAGGGGTTGTGCTGCCGGCTGCTTCACAGAGCAGCGTGGGGCTCGCAGCACCACAGATAGGAATCCCACGGGTAGGCAGAGGAGCGGGGGGAGGGGCGCATGCGGGGAGCTTGGCCGTGTGCCGCGTGTTTGAGACCCCTGATTTAGATTGTCATTTAACAACTTTATTTGCCAAAAATGCTTGCTAACAATCCTGAATCCAATTTCAATATTTTTTTTTAAATCAGTATCTTAGCCAAAAACAGAAAATTAAGTTGTTGACAATTATTGTTTGGGGCAGGGAGTGGGCCAGTTTTCATCAGAGAAACAAAAAATGTTGACTAGCTTTCCTATAGCCTTGTTACTGCTAAATAGAGCCCCCCAACAACTGTAATATGCTCATCTCCTTACTAGTGTATAGAGTGACCATATGTTGTACTAAGATTCTCTTGTTTTTTTTCCCAGTGAGTCAGTATAACTTTTGCTAGCCCAGAGATTGGGCAACCAATGTCTTACATTTTCACAATGTTTTCTCCAACTTTCATAAAGTAAATACATGGTTAATATGAGTTTAAAAGGCCAGGGACACTTCCTTGTGAAGAATCTGTGCAGCAGATCATGCTAGAGCTGGGAAAATGTCAGTGCTTCATGGAACTTTAGAGGCAGTGATTTATCATGTATTTCTGGCAGTGCTCAAAATGTGCTGCTATTACTAACGTCTTTCCAAACAAAAATAAGGCACAATAGGACTTCTGTAACATTTCTGTGCTACCTAAATCTAGATGAGATGATTCTGTGCTGACTTCATTTTGGTCACTTTGTGCTTTACCTAGGAGTAAAACTAGGGTTATATTTTCCCACTGCTTGGAAATCCAGCTTATTAAACTGGATAATGCCATTGATCTATTTACAGTATAAGGTTGATATAGAGTTGTAACTAACATTAAGTCTGATGCCCACTATACATTTAAAACTAAAAAGTGGCTTTGTAAAAATGACATGGGTTTCCAACTCTACTGTGTCTCAGTCAGGGCGGAGCGCCTTGTGAGGTGTCTTCACACTAGCTCAAGGTCACAGACTCACGGGTATCCTATATTAGTTATTTTAAATAATATTTCTGATAATCTGACAATAATTTAAACAGTTATTTCTTTAAAAAACACCCTTATAAGTTATGTCATATCGAAAACAACTTTCCGGGTCACAAAAAAGAAAACGGAAAGATGAAATAGGATTAGCTGTACAAGCACAGAAGGGTTCTATACTTAAGTTTGTACGTCATGAAAACAACGAAGTTGATCAAGATCATCAAGTAACTGCCAAAGAAAATTTTTATGCAGATGAAGCTCAAGAAATGCAACAACACACAGAACAATCATTTGAAACAGNCCCACCCACTCCTGAAATAACTCTCACCCTTGACTCAGCTGTTGAAGTCCCCAAATCATGATTTGACGACTTCAAGCAGCAGATAATCCTCTAGCAAGCGACCCCTGCCCCATGCTGCGGAGGAAGGCGAAAAACCTCCAGGGCCTCTGCCAATCTACCCTGGAGGAAAATTCCTTCCCGACCCCAAATATGGCGATCAGCTGAAGCCCGAGCATGCGGCCAAGATTCTCCATCCAGACACTTAGGAAAAGAATATCTATCAACAAACAATCTTGCATTTAGAGGAAGTATTGAGAAATTATTCCAGCCCCAAAATGGCAATTTTTTGGGCCTTGTACAACTGCTGGGAAAATTTGACACAGTGATGAGTGAACATCTCCGATGAGTAACTGAAAATGAAATACATGATCACTATTTGGGACCAAGAATTCAAAATGAACTGATCATGCTAATGAGTGATAAAGTGAGAGACAAAATTGTTTCATTGGTTACTTTGGCAAAATATTTTGCCGTAATTCTAGATTGCACTCCGGACATAAATCATCAAGAACAGATGTCATTAGTAGTGAAATTTGTCGACATTAGTGATTCAGCACAGATTACAGTTAAGGAATCGTTTATTACATTTTTAGAAGTAGAAGACACTACAGGTTTTGGACTTCTTCAAGCTCTCCTTGATGAACTAAAATGAATGGGATTGTCCGTAATGAACATTAGCGGACAAGGCTATGATAATGGTGCCAATATGAGAGGATGCATTTCTGGCGTGCAAGCTAGATTGCTGGCAGAAAATCCACGAGCCTTTTTTGTTCTGTGTGCATGCCACAGCCTTAATTTGTTTTGTGTGATATGGCCAAGTCTTCTGTAGAAGCTATACCTTTTTTTGGTTTGGTGCAATGCATTTACGTGCTCTTTTCAGCTTCCACACAACGATGGCAAATATTCAAAGCACATGTCAATGGTATTACCGTTAAGCCTCTACCTAAGACACGCTGGGAAAGCAGAGTAGAAAGTGCAAAAACATTGAGATATCAATCTGAGGAAATTTACGAAGCACTGGTTGCTATTTTGGAAGAAGCCAGAGATCCAAAAGCTAAAAGTGAAGCACAGTCATTGGCCTCTGAAATATCCAGCTTCAAGTTTCTAACATCTGTTGTAATCTGGTATGACATTCTTGTTAAAATCTAAAGTGTAAGCAAAATAATGCAAAGTCCAATGATGCAGCTTGATTCAACACTTACCTTACTAAACAACACACGAGACTTTTTAGTGAAATACAGAGAAAATGGATTCAAAGAAGCACAGGTCACAGCAAGAGAGCTTGCACAGGCACTCGGTGTAGAACCAAAATTTCCATGTCCGAATGTGACACGAGTTTCAAGGAAAAAAACGGCAAGCGGAATATGAAGGAGCAGATGAGCCCATAGACGATCCAGAAAAGAAATTTGAGATTGATTTTTTTAATGTTGTGATGGATAAAGCAATATCTGCTGTTGATGAAAGGTTTAATACCTTATGAGTACACCATGAACAGTTTGGATTTTTGTATGACATAACTAAATTCAACAAAATAAGAAAACAAGAGCAGCTAATGACAAAGTGCAAGAACCTAGAGAGCCTCCTGAAACACGGTGATAGTTTTGATTTAAATGGACTTGAACTGTATGAAGAATTGAGTACATTGTCATCAATGTTGCCACATGCAAAATCGGTGATGGACATTGTACAGTTTATTCATACCAGCAAACTTGTTGATATATATCCTAATGTGTACATGGCCACTCGTATTCTACTGACAATTCCTGTAACAGTAGCATCAGGAGAACGGAGTTTCTGAAGACTAAAGCTCATTAAAAACTATCTCCGTTCTACAGTGAGTCAGAAACGCTTGACTGGTCTTGCTATTCTTGCAATCGAACAAGACATCACTTTGTCTTTGTCATATGATGACATTATTACNTGAACTACAAAAGGCTACAGATCTGAAATAGTCTGTCCAGTAGTGGGTAGTGGAAGCCACCCATGCACAGATAATTGTCAGAATGGCACAAGTCAATGATAGTCACAGCACATATATTCTCAGCAAGCTGGCATAAGTATAAATACCAACGTGGCTGTGGTAGCATGGGTAGTGGCAGCAAAGGAACAATTCTGTAGTGCCAAGTACTAGCTCATGCTACTGCTACACTGCTATTTAAACTCATGGGGTGTATGGGGTTGCCAGGGAGGGGTAGTACCTCTGATGGGGGGAGCAGTTGTACTCCTAGGAGTAGCTCATCCACTTTGGTCCCCACTTGACACCCAGCTCTCACCTGTGGCTCCAAGTAGCTGTCAGCATGCGACAGCGGCCACACCCCGGAGACCGTCTCGACTGGCGGGCTAAACCAGGTGAGGGTAGCCGATGAGTATGAGACTCTCGGTGAGTTAGGGTTTGTCTACCCATTGCATGCGAAGNGAATCCTAAGGATGGCCCTGAGTGGCACTCACACTGCCCGGGTCCTGGCCACCGGTCCGGGGGGCTCTGCATTTTAATTTAATTTTAAATGAAGCTTCTTAAACATTTTAAAAACCTTATTTACTTTACATACAACAATAGTTTAGTTATATATTATAGACTTATAGAAAGAGACCTTCTAAAAATGTTAAAATGTATTACTGGCACCCGAAACCTTAAATTAGAGTGAATAAATGAAGACTCGGCACATCACTTCTGAAAGGTTGCCAACCCCTGGTCTAACCTAACTCTCCCTTGTTGTAGTTACTTCTTGTCTTGTGTTCAGCTGTTAAGGAGAACAATTTATCACCCTCCACTTTATAACAACCTTTTGCATACTTGAAGACTGTTATCATGTTCCCCCATAGTCTTCTTACCTCCAGACTAAACACACACATCTTTTTTTCAATATTTAATTGTAGCGGGGTGGTCACCCACTCCTGCCTGGAAGGGCTTAAAACAGCCCTGGGAGAGGACTGGGGCAGGGGAAAAGCTGGGCTGATTGGGAAGCAGCCTCAGCTGGGGGCCACACCCCAATCAGGGTCCAGCTGGCCCCATAAAGGTCAGCGAAGCCAGGAGCTGACACAGTCTCTCTCTAGCGGGAGATGGGCCTGGCTGCAGGGACCCAAGCAGAGTACCTGAGTGGAGCAGGGCTGGAGAAAGGCAGAGGAGCTGGGGAGGCTCCAGCCTGGAAAGTCCCAGGTTGTGGCCTAGCAGAAGGCCAATGTGTACTGGGGGTTGCAGAGGGCAGCCCGGGGTAGGCAAAGGAAGCAGGTCCAACCAAACCCAACCTTGCCAGTGATGAGTAGGCTTATACTGCAGTCTGCACGGGGGCTAGATGATGACTGGCAGTAGCCTTATACTGAGGCGAGGGGGGATAGTGGGTCAGGGCTCCCTGAGGAAGGGAGACCCTGAGAGAAAGGGGTTACTGCCAAGGGGCAGCACCCCAGATAACGGGGCACCGGGTCCAGGAGGGACACAGGGGCCAAGCGGCAGTGGGACACTGGCCTGCAGAGGGCGCTCTGGAGGCTGGACAAGCTAATTCCCAGAGACAACGAGCAGGAGGCACCGCAGGGGTGAGTCCTGCATTGCTACAGTAATCTTTTCTAGACTTATAATCATTTGTGTTGCTCTCCTCTGGACTCTCCTGTTTGTTCACTTCTATCCTGAAGTGTGGGGCCTAGAGCTGGACACAGTACTCTAGAGTCTCTAGTTGAGGCCTTATCGGTGGTGACTAGAGTGGAAGATTTACTTCTCGTGTCCTAATTACAACACTCCTGCCAATATATCCCAGAATGGTATTCACTTTTTGTGCAATAGGATTATGCATAGAAACTCCAGCAAGGTAATGATGGGACAGAAAGAATCAAAGGCAGAGCAGCTCCTTATGTATGGGTTATTTTCCTGTAAGAGCCTCATAACTTATAGCCACCTTGTGTTCACTTAGTCATCGAGATGTCACTGTTGCAGTCATGCCATTCTTATCAGTCAAATGCAGATTGAAGGCAGGGCAAATGGAAAATGCAACTGTGTTCCAAAACCCCAAGATTCTTCCTAGTTCCATCAGTTTAGCCAATAGAGGAAAATTAAGTGAACTACAAAAGGCTACAGATCTGAAATAGTCTGTCCAGTAGTGGGTAGTGGAAGCCACCCATGCACAGATAATTGTCAGAATGGCACAAGTCAATGATAGTCACAGCACATATATTCTCAGCAAGCTGGCATAAGTATAAATACCAACGTGGCTGTGGTAGCATGGGTAGTGGCAGCAAAGGAACAATTCTGTAGTGCCAAGTACTAGCTCATGCTACTGCTACACTGCTATTTAAACTCATGGGGTGTATGGGGTTGCCAGGGAGGGGTAGTACCTCTGATGGGGGGAGCAGTTGTACTCCTAGGAGTAGCTCATCCACTTTGGTCCCCACTTGACACCCAGCTCTCACCTGTGGCTCCAAGTAGCTGTCAGCATGCGACAGCGGCCACACCCCGGAGACCGTCTCGACTGGCGGGCTAAACCAGGTGAGGGTAGCCGATGAGTATGAGACTCTCGGTGAGTTAGGGTTTGTCTACCCATTGCATGCGAAGGCTGGATCCGGCTGGCTGAGGCAACCTGGTTTAACCTGGTTTAATGGTCAGGAAGGCGGTGACAGCAAGCGTTGTGGAACGCTAAAGAGCACGACAAGACACGTAGGCGTCCTGGTCATCCACTGCGCCCTGCCCTATCTCCAGCCGTCTTGACTTCTGTCCTGCCACTGGATACAGATAGGAATTGGGAAGAGAGAGTGAGGCTGACGTCGCGCAACTCTCCCTCACTTTAATCCAATTCACGCGCAAGTCTCGACATCATATCATATTACATTATATCAAGTCCTGTGCTATGGGCGAGCGACGAAGCAGCAGGTGTGGATACACTGGGAGCTGTAGCCGCGGACCTGCACACCGAGTGACACCGATCACTATTGGCACATGGAATGTGCGCACGTTACTGGACAACATCACGGCAGACAGACCGGAGAGAAGAACAGCACTTGTCGCTAGAGAGCTCGCACGCTACAATATTGACATTGCAGCCCTTAGCGAAACTCGCCTTGCTAATGAAGGACAGCTGTCTGAGTCAGGCGGTGGCTATACATTCTTCTGGAGTGGCCGCAGCAGTGATGAGCGTCGCGAATCTGGAGTTGGCTTCGCCATCAAGAATCATCTTGTTCGGAAACTTGCCAGTTCCCCCAAGGGTATGAATGACCGGCTCATGACATTGCAGCTTCCGCTTCAAAAAGGAAAACAAGCTACTTTGATCAGCGCATATGCTCCCACAATGACCAACCCAGAGGACGTGAAGGATAAATTCTACGAAGAACTAGATACTCTGCTATCGTCAGTGCACCGCACAGACAAGCTGATTCTGCTTGGCGATTTTAACGCAAGAGTCGGATGCGATGCCGCAGCCTGGGAAGGAGTCATCGGGAAAAATGGAGTGGGAAAGTGCAACAGTAATGGCCTGTTACTGCTGAAAACTTGTGCAGCACATGACCTTCTGATTAGCAATACGGTCTTCCGCCTTCCTACCCGTAACAGGACTTCGTGGATGCATCCCCGTTCCAAGCACTGGCATTTGATCGATTATATCATCATCAGGAGAAGGGACAGGCAAGATGTCAGGGTTACAAAAGCTATGTGTGGCGCTGACTGTTGGACGGATCATAGGCTCATAGTATCCAAAATGAAGCTCCGTATCATGCCGAAGAGACGACCACAAGGCTGTAAGGCTCTTAAAAGGATCAACGTGTTGAAGCTGAAGAACAGCCGCATCACTGAAAATCTAGCGGAAGACCTAGAGAATGAGCTTGCTGATCTTAGTATTGAGGATGACGCTGAGAGAGACTGGGAGCGATTCCGCAACACTGTCCATACAGCTGCATCGAAGGTATTGGGGCCCTCCACATGCAGGCGGCAAGACTGGTTTGACGAAAATGATGCAGAAATCCAGGCCTTACTTGCTGAGAAGCACCGCCTGCATCATGCATATCAAAACGATCCATCCTCAGCGGCAAAGAAGACCGCCTATATCAACGCTCGCAGAACAGTACAGAACCGACTGCGCAAAATGCGGGACCTGTGGCTGAGCGCCAAAGCAGATGAAATACAGGCATATGCAGACAGGAACGACTATAAGCAGTTTTATGAAGCCCTTAACACACTCTATGGTCCACAGTCTTCTGGGAGCTTTCCCCTCCTGAACTCTGATGGTACTGTGCTCCTTACAGAGAAGACACAGATTCTCCAGAGATGGGCTGAACACTTTGAAGCAATTCTCAATCGCCCCTCAGTCATCAATGATGAGGCCATTGACAGGATGCCCCAGGTTGCAGTCAATGACTCCATGGATGCGTTACCAGAAGAGGACGAAGTGAAGAAAGCTATCAATCAGCTGTCAAGTGGCAAAGCCCCAGGGTTAGATGCCATACCAGCAGAGGTGTACAAAGTCGGTGGACCCATGCTGCTACGGAAACTCACTGAGCTGTTTCAGTCCTTCTGGAAGCAGGGAACCATTCCACAAGAATTTAGAGACGCGTCTATCTTGCACCTCTATAAGAGGAAGGGCAATCGCCAGGTATGCGACAATCACCGTGGAATCTCGCTGCTTTCTACAGCGGGGAAAGTTCTTGCACGGGTTCTGTTGAACCGATTGATCACACACCTGGAGAAGGGCCTACTGCCAGAATCACAGTGTGGCTTCCGCAAGGGACGTGGGACTATTGACATGATCTTCGCCGTGCGTCAGCTACAGGAGAAATGTCAAGAGCAGAATCGTGAACTCTACACAACTTTTGTGGACCTCACAAAAGCATTTGACTCTGTCAGTCGCCAGGGTCTGTGGAGGATCATGTCGAAATTTGGCTGTCCAGACAGATTTATACGAATGGTACGTCAATTTCATCATGGTATGATGGCTCGTGTCCTGGATGGCGGTGAAACATCTGAGGCCTTCCTAGTCACCAACGGCATCAAGCAAGGGTGTGTGTTAGCACCCACTTTGTTCAGCATGATATTCTCTGCCACTCTGACTGATGCCTTTCAACACTGCACTGAAGGAGTAGGCCTGAAATATAGAACTGATGGGAAACTATTCAATCTGAGGCGACTGCGTGCCATCACCAAGGTGAAGGAAACTGTACTTCGAGACTTTCTCTTTGCCGATGACTGTGCTCTGAATGCTAGTACAGAGCCAGAAATGCAAGCCAGTATGGACAAGTTTTCAACTGCATGCAATAACTTCGGTCTCACCATTAACATCAAGAAGACTGAGGTCATGCACCAGCCAGATCCCCATACTCCGTACTCAGAACCATCCATCATTGTAAATGGACAGAGACTTCAGACAGTGGACCACTTCACATACCTGGGCAGTACCCTTTCCCGAACAGTGTCAATCGATGATGAAGTAAACTGCAGAATTGCTAAAGCCAGCTCTGCATTTGGCCGATTGCGCTCCAACGCTTGGGAACGTCGAGGGATCAGCCTACCAACGAAGCTGAAAGTCTACCGAGCAGTGGTGCTTCCAACTCTGCTGTACGCCTGCGAGACGTGGACTGTTTATCGGAGTCATGCACGAAGGCTCAATCACTTCCACATTTCCTGTCTGCGAAAGCTTCTAAAAATCAGATGGCAGGACAAAGTGCCCGATACTGATGTCCTTACTAGAGCCAGTCTGCCGTCAGTTCACACATTGCTGATGAGAGCCCAGACCAGGTGGGCCGGACATGTCGTGAGAATGTCAGACAAACGCATTCCTAAACAGCTCTTCTACGGAGAACTCACTCAGGGAAAGCGCTCCCATGGAGGACAAAAGAAGCGGTTCAAGGACACGTTGAAGACCTCTTTGAAGTCCTTTGAGATCAACACCGCCACATGGGAAACCTTCGCACTGAACCGTCCAGCATGGCACAGCCTCATTCACACAGGCAGTGATACCTCTGAGGCGAGGCGTATTGCTGAGGCTGAAAAAAAGCGTGAGCTGCGCAAGTCCAGAGATACATCATCGACAGTGCCATTACATGTCTGCCCGACGTGTGACAGGACGTTCCACGCCCGAATTGGACTGATCAGTCATCTTCGAACGCATAGAGCCCGGTCATCGAAAAAATGAGTTGTTGAGGTCGTCATCGATAACGATGGACGAACATCATCATCATTTAAACTCATGCTAGATTGATGAAAGCTCGGGCGAGTATGTGTGCATGCATAGGGGAATTACAGCCCTAGTTCATAGGGTAGGTATAGCTTATGTTGGATATGCTGGTGAAACAGCTCTGCTAAAGAAATCTGGTTTTACACTGGGATACTTTAGTTTTGAAGAGTGAGGCCAGGAGCCAGGAATTTGTAGGTCCGTCTCCCAGTTCAGCCACTGACTTGACATTTAAGGCAACTCTGTGCTTCTGTTTCTTCATCTGTAACACTCGTTACATCACAGGAATATTGGAAGACTCCCAACTCCTCATCCCACTGGAATCATGGAAGCTCTGTGTGACAGTTCTCAGAGTACCCAAGACTGAGCCATCTTGTGAGGGAGTCTTGCTTGTGCTTAGCTGGTTGTTAGTTCCCCAATACCACCAACCTGTCAGCCACTCTTGAGTGCCAGCCCTGTCGTCACCTTGCAAATTAATAATAGATGCATCCCAGTTCCCGAGTTCCTTTGAAGTGTTCCTCTGTGATATCCAGCCCCTCTTATGGGCTCCTCCCACAACTACCAGACCCATTGTTCCCAAAGGAACAGAACACACCAGTTTGTAAGATTCAACTCAGGATCAGCACTTGGCTGATGTAATGAAGTTGGGATATCTTAATGTCTTCTCTGACTCAAGTCTGTTACTCAAATATTTAGGTGGTGGGATGAGTGTGAGATTATTGCAGCGACCCATAGGGGGCATGTGTGACTGCTGACTGGGACAGAGAATGGCTGACGCTCTGTAGCCTGGCAACTGATGGCTGGGCCCCCTCCTCTGCAAGAATCAGCTGGAGGTGCCGATGCAGACCAGGTGACCTGCTGGCCCAGCAAAGAGACAAAGGAATGAGAAGGGACTACAGGGGGTCTGAGGCCAGGCAGCTGGATCCAGTTCAGTCTCCTGTTTGGGAGTTGGAGGGGGAAGTCCAGGACACCAGGACCTGGATCCATTTTACAACGCTGGCTGAGAGTCTGGGCCGGTGTAACCACTAGGTGAACTAGGCGGTCGCCTAGGGCACCAAGATTTGGGGCACCAAAAAGCGGTGCTCAAAGTGCAGCAACCAGCTGAGCGCAGGGCCCTGTGGGTGATACCATCTCTCCAGCTGGGGGGAGTGCAGCCCTGTATTCCCCGCTAGAGGTCGTGGTGGTTCAGTCCGCCCTGGGGGCGGGGCCACATGGCGTGTTGGAGTCGGTCGCGTGCAGGCTCCCTGTCTGACCCGCAGGCCATGGTGCCGTGTCACCACTGGCACCTTTGGGGCCGCAAGCCCAAGCCTGAGCCTGGCAAGCTCTGGCTGGGGCCTATGGAGGGGATCCCGGAGCGGCCTGTGGGCGGGGGGGCTGACCTGTGGGGAGAGGTTAGGAGATCTGCGGCTTTGCTGAGTGACCAAGACACGGCCTTTGGGTCAGGCCTGAAGGACAGACCGCACCTGTCTCCAGATTCATTTGGTTATAAATGCTTTGGGGCAGAGGAGAGAACCAGGCTCATCAAAGAACCCGGCAACAGCCCCATTTCTGCAGTGGAGAGACCAAGGGAAAAGTAGCAGATCGCCTCCCTCTTCCCAACACTGTACCCAGGAGGGAAGCAGGCAGCAGGATTCAGTGAATAGGGTACAGACCTGGGAATGAGTAGAACCTGGGTTCTGTGCCCAGCTCTGCCACTGACTTACTGTGTCATCTCTGGCAATCCAGGGTGGCTCTGTGCCTCAGTTTCCCCATCTGTAACACGAGTATAATGAAACTTTCCTGCTTTTGTAAAGCATTTTAGATCTATGATATAGCCTGCTACATACATGCTCCGGGGGAGAGGAGGGAGAGGGGGGCGCAAGGTGAAAGTTTCGCCTATGGCGCAAAATATCCTTGCACTGGCCCTGCTGAGAGTCACTGCTGACTGCGAAGCTGGGGTGCAGGGCCCCTCTGGCTTCAAAAGAGGTCCTGTCCAGGTGGACCTGCTGCGGGAAGTGCATGGTGAGAACAGGGGCACTGAAAGCTCCAAGGTCAGACCCAGGAAGGCCATAGCTGAAAAGGCTTCTTGCCCTGGAGAGCATGCCCTGAGAGGAATCACGCTACACCAGAGTAGCGTCTGGCTTCATACAGAGCAGTTCCAGAGCGCTGGGCCTGTGATTCTGTGACAGCTTAATACCACAGCACTGAGATATATTTAGTGAGAACAATAATAAGTTTCTCAAAGATTAAAGATTCAAGTGATTGTGAGTAAGGGTACTGGAAACAAATGGTTACCTATAAAACAAAATCATAACACACTTATGAGAGATGAAACTTAATTAACAGATTAATCTCCTGTCTAAAGAAATTTATCTCACCCCAAATCCTCTGCAGCATTTTCAAACAAGGCTCGTTGTGATCCTGCTTACTTCCTCGCTGCAGGCTGAAGGGGTATTAAGCTGTTACAGCTGCTCAGTGCTTCTGTTCTTGGAGTTCCAGTATTATGAGCACTAGCAAAGAGTGTAGCTTACCAATTCAGCAGACCTTGATGTTGCCCAGAGAAAGACCACAGGCATGGTTCAGTGACAAAGGCACTCGGCCAGGTTTATTGCCCTCAAGGCACAGTCCTAACAACTTGCACAAGTACATTAACACATGAGTGCCCTGTGGCAAGAAGTGGCTCAGTCAACAGTGGGAGTTTCTGCTGTCCCCTTGGCCACACAAAGGATTAAGGTGAAGTACCCCAACATTTATAGACTGAGACAAACAACTTACATACCACCTTAAGTGTTTCATGACATCTGTTTGTTACCCCCCCCCCCCCCTTCCTGANCCCCCCCCCGTTCCTGATATCTCAGACAACATCCCTCTTCATTGTTCTGTCAAACCATCATATCTTGTACTAGATTGGGGTGTATTTTTACTAGCTTTCTGGAATGTATTTACATATATATCTAGTGCCTAGTAATTCTTAGGTGGGCCTAGCAGCAACTTTGCCAAGTGCATGCACCAGACAGTGAACTTATACACATCTGCTTTAATACATGGTGTGATTAAGTGGATTTTCCCTTGTTATGTTGTATGTGAGCCTATGGGAGTTTTAATGTTTTGCATGAATACTGTGTGTGCCTCAGTTTCTCTGTGTGCCACACCAATAACTCGGTGGTTGGAATAGGAGTGTGTGACTTTGGCTGAGACCTCTGGGCCAGGTGAGGCTGCTCCAGCTGCCTGCATGTATGCTATGGCCAATGCCTGTCTGTAGAGGAGCGGACTCACCCAGTGGCGCCTCCTGCTGGTCGTCTCAGGAAATTAGCTCGCTCCAACTCTGGAGCACCCTCTGCAGGCCAGTGGTCCATCTGTTCTCTGGCCCCCGTGTCCCTCCCAGACCCCAGTGCCCCTTTAATTGGGTGCTGCCCCCTGGCAGTACCCCCACAGTTCTGGGTCTCCTCCTCCCAGGGAACCCCCACCCACTATCCCCACTTCACCTCAGTATAAGGCTACTGCCCAGTCTCCATCTAGCCCTCGTTCACTGGGGCAGACTGCAGTATAAGCCACTCATCACAGGCAAAGGAGGTTCAGACCTGCTGCCTCTGCCTACCCATGGGCTGCCCCCTGCAACCCTGCACCTATTCGGCCTTATGCTAGTTCTGTAGCCTGGGGTTTTCCTAGGCCGGAGCTCCCCGGCTCCCTTGGCCTTTCCCCAGCTCTGCTTCACTCAGGTGCCCTGTGTAAGCTCCCTGCAGCCAGGCCCTTCTCTCTCTGAAGGCAGAGAGAGACTGCTAAGCTCCTGGCTCCCAGCCTTTTTATACAGGCCAGCTGTGGCCTGATTGGGGTGTGGCCCAGCTGCAGCTGCTTCCTCAATCAGCCAAGGCTTGCTGCTTTTCCTTTGCCCCAGCCCTCTGCCAGGGCTGTTTTAAGCCCTTCTGGGCAGGAGCGGGACACCACCCCGCTACACACACCCCACCTCAAGATCCCCTCCACCGGGGAGAGGGGTGGTCCTCAGCTGGGCCTGCAGGGAATCCCTCTCTGCTCACAGGCTCTCCAGTGCAAGGAGCAGCCGGCTCCCTTCCTCCAGAGTTTGGGTTCCCATGGTAGCCTTTTCAGCTCCCCCATGGGATCCCAGGTTTGTCTGGGGTCTCCCTGGCCCTGACAATCTCCTATTCTGGGCCCTGGTCGTCACCACCCCATCCTTCGGGGCAGTCTCGGACCTGGCCTGGTCCTCCAGCCTCCCCGTCCTTCTCTGGGGGCTAGGCCGCTTTCCCCAGCGCCCCTTGTGGCAGAGGAGGCACAAGGCCTGACCACCTCAGGGCTAGCCTGGGCCCTGCGAGTCCACTGACAGCACTCCCTTTTCCCGTGCCCCAGTTCCCCACAGACCCAACAAGTTTGGAGCCCCCCTGTTGGCTTCACAGGGGGCACTCTAGTCTGTCCACAGTCTGTCTTCGGCGTAGCCCTTCCTTCAGGGCTCACCTGGGCCCTGCGAGTTCCATGGGGGCACTCCCTCTTCATGTGCCCTGGTTCTCCACAGGCCCAACAGTTCCTCGGCCTTGGCACCGGCCTCCTGCCCGAGGTGCCTGGCCCCCAATGAGGTCCTCATGCCCTCCCCCGCAGCAGCTGAAGCAGCCCCGCTTGCTGTTCGGCAAGACGGGCCACACAGGCTCTCCAATAGTAGTTTCATGTCTCTACCATCTGTTCCTCAACTTGGAACTAGGCAACTGTCCCAGTCCTTGCCCTGGCCCCTTGTGTCAGGGGCGGACCGCTATGCCTGCATTCTCCACCACATGTAGAGAAGCGGACTCACCCAGCAGCGCCTCCTGCTGGTCATCTCAGGGCATTAGCTTGTTCCAGCTCTGGAGCGCCCTCTGCAGGCCAGCAGTCCACATGTCCTCTGGCCCCCATGTCCCTCCTGGACCCCAGTGCCCCTTTAACTGGGTGCTGCCCCCTGGCAGTACCCCCACAGTTCTGGGTCTCCCCCTCCCAGGGAACCCCCACCCACTATCCCCACTTCACCTCAGTATAAGGCTACTGCCCAGTCTCCATCTAGCTCCCGTTCACTGGGGCAGACTACAGTATAAGCCACTCATCACAGGCAAAGGGGGTTCGGACCTGCTGCCTCTGCCTACCCATGAGCTGCCCCCTACAACCCTGCACCTATTCGGGCTTATGCTAGTTCTGTAGTTTTCCTAGGCCAGAGCGCCCTGGCTCCCTTGGCCTTTCCCCAGCCCTGCTTCACTCAGATGCCCTGTGTAAGCTCCCTGCAGCTAGACCCTTCTCTCTCTCTAAAGGCAGAGAAAGACTGCTAAGTGCCTGGCTCCCAGCCTTTTTATACAGGCCAGCTGTGGCCTGATGGGGTGTGGCCCAGCTGCGGCCGCTTCCCCAATCAGCCAAGGCTTGCTGCTTTTCCTTTGCCCCAGCCCTCTGCCATGGCTGTTTTAAGCCCTTCTGGGCAGGAGCAAAGGACCACCCCGCTACAGGGAGTGCTTAGTCTTCTCAGGCTGCCCTCCTCTCTGGCTGCCCTGGTGGCTAGAGCTCCATCTCCCTTCTTGGGCTGCTATTGCTGCTGCCGGTTGGAGTACTCTTTCCCTGGATTGCTGCTGCCACTGCTAAACGAGGGGTGGGGGGCCTTGCTGGCCAGCCCCCCCTCCCCTCCGCCTCTGGGGGGAGAAGCCAGGACCCGACCTCCACCACTGCTGCCACCTGTGAGGGGTCCTTCCTGCTTGGCCGCCAGGGTTGCTAGAGCTGCTGCTGCGCTTGTCCTGGGGAGCTGCTGGAGCCTGGAGGAGGAGGAGGAAGAGGACTAAGCAGACCATTGGCTGCTGGGGGAGCGCACAGGACTCTGGAGACCACTGTGGAGGGGGCCATTAAGGACTGAGTAATTTTTGAACTGTGCTCTAGTGGTGGGGGTCTAGACTGTGTTTGTGGGGACACAGGGGGTGTGGTGTGGAGTCTGCCCCCTGGTCCATCAGTGTCGTCCCCCCCCAACCCCCACCACCACTGTTGCCCCCTCCACCACTACCACCGGCCACTTACCATCTGCCTCAGGCTCCTGCCTCTGGGACTCAGCTGCTCTCCTGGCCTGCCACGCCCTATTTCCACCTTTTGGGCCTGCAGCGGCAGCAAGCCGCTTATTGACTTTGCGCAAGCGCTTGTGGGTGCACGTACCCCCCCCCTGGACTGACCCCCCCCTCCCCTTCCCTCTGCAACAGGCCCCCCAGTTTTGCCCTTTGCCGCCTACCACATTTGCCCCTTACAGCCTTTTGCCCTCCCCAGCTTTGGTTTGTTTGCCTGCCCCGCCCTTTTCCCTCTGCAGCTTTGTTTGTCCCACCCCAGCCCTGCAGTTAGCCCCCTGCTTTCTCTGCCCTACTCCCAGCCTAGTTGCTCCCCTCCCTTTCCGGCCCCCCTTGCCCTGATTGACCCTTCCCTTCGTGTGCCCGTGCCCCCTCCTATGCGCTTATGCCCCCCGCCCCATTTTTGTTAATCACTGCACCCCCCTGATGTTATTGTACCCTCCCCTCCCCTAGTGCAGCTAGAGGAGCCGGTTTTCCCCCTTCCGTCGGTGACTGACCCCTCCCACCCCGCGAGTCCTTGATAGCCCCCCTCTGTTTCGGTGCCCTCCTCCCCTCCCTGCAGCCTAGCGGGGAGGAGTGGTTGACCTGCTTTTTCCCCCCCCCCACTTCCAGTGTTTCCCCCTCCCTCCCTGCTCATCATGGAGGGGAACATGGCCGGTGGGATCCCAGGGGCAAGCCCTGCCCCCCCTCCCCCGCCTACCCCCCCAACGACCCCCCTAACCTCTACCTCAACCGCCGCTGCCGGACCACCTGCCACCGCCCCCACTGAGGCAGCGGCGGGCGACGGGGTGACCTCCGCTGCTGCCACGTCCCTCGCCCCCTCCGATTCTGGGGGTGCCCCCCCAGCCGGCAGAAAAGGCCGGGGGAAAAAGAAGGGAAAGAGCCCCGCCAAGAAGCCTGGGCCCTTCATGGCAGGGGCTGCCCCTGCTGCTGCGGCCCCGCCACCAGCCGCGGCGTCCCACCCGGCTGCGCCCCCCACCCGCTCTACGGGTGCCCCTCTCCCAGCCGCTGGGTCGTCTCGTCTAGCCACCGCCCCTGCTGCCATTTACACCGACCGGGGCCACCTTCCCCAATTTGACCAGGAGGCACGGCGTCCGTTGCCTCATGGTACCTGCCTCGCCCCACGTGGAGACCTACGTGCGGGCGTTGGCGAGGGTGGTGGGTCCCAAGACCATTGTGGCGGCCTCCAAAATGTATGGCAAGGTCGTTTTCTTCCTTGCCTCGGAGGCCGCCGCCCAGGAGGCGGTGGAGACGGGACTGGCGGTGGGGGGCGTGTTCGTCCCCCTGGAGCCGCTGGAGGACCTGGGGGTCCATATGGTCCTGACCTCCGTCCCTCCTTACCTCCCCAATACTGCCCTGCTTCCCGCCCTCTCTACCCTGGGGAAGCCTATTTCCATCTTTCGGCCTCTCCCGCTGGGCTGCAAAGACCCCGCCCTCGGTCACATTCTCATTCCGCCGGCAGGTACAAATTCAACTGCCGCCGGCGGCGCGTGGCGGAGAGGCGCTTGAGGGGTCTTTCCTGGTCCCCTATCAGGGGAACCATTACCGGGTGCATTATTCTACGGGGGAGGCCCAGTGCTACCTTTGCCGGGCGACGGGGCATATCCGGAGGGACTGCCCCTTGGCCCGGCACGGAGGAGCATCCGGGACCCCCGGCAGGGTGCTGGCCCCGTCATCGGGCTGCCTGGTGCCCAAAGCCACCCCTCCTCCTTCCCAGCCCACTACTGCTCCCGCTCGGGCCCCTGGGGTGTCTCCCCCGGTGTGCCCAGATGAGCGGGAGGGCCTCGCCTCCATTGCTTGCAATCTGGCGAGGCCTGTGGAGGAGGGTGGGGCAGGGATATCACCAGGCTTGGGAAAGAGCCCGCCCCAGGGAGACTCTTCCCTCTCTTGTGCTCCCGCAACGTTACCCCCTCAAACCTCCGAGCCGTCATCCCTGCCCCCCGACCCAACCCCTGTCGGCCAACCCCCGGGTGACACCATNGGGCGACGGGGCATATCCGGAGGGACTGCCCTTTGGCCCGGCACGGAGGAGCATCCGGGACCCCCGGCAGGGTGCCGGCCCCGTCATCGGGCTGCCCGGTGCCCAAAGCCACCCCTCCTCCTTCCCAGCCCACTACTGCTCCCGCTCGGGCCCCTGGAGTGTCTCCCCCGGTGTGCCCAGATGAGCGGGAGGGCCCCGCCTCCGTTGCTTGCAATCTGGCGAGGCCTGTGGAGGAGGGTGGGGCAGGGATATCACCAGGCTTGGGAGAGAGCCCGCCCCAAGGAGACTCTTCCCTCTCTTGTGCTCCCGCAACGTTACCCCCTCAAGCCCCCGAGCCGTCATCCCTGCCCCCCGACCCAACCCCTGTCGGCCAACCCCCGGGTGACACCATGGGGGGCTGGAGCCTAGTACAGGGGAAGCGGGGCAAGCGGAAGGCTCGGGCTCCGCTCTTGCCATCTGGTGCGGAGGCCCCCCGGAAAACCAGAAAGGGGGGCACTGCTGCCGAGCCTTCCGCCTTGCCCACGGGTGCATTCCACCCATCAGTGCTGGCTGGGGACGACGTGGCAGCACCGGAGGGTATTAACACCTATCCCTCGCGGTCCCTCCCCGTGGAGACCTCTGATGGAGCCCCCCCTGCCCCCTTGCCATCTGGACCCCCTGCAATGCCCGGGGCAAGGGTCGCCTTGGGCGCTAGCGGGGTGGACCCCGGGGTGGTGGGAGGGGAGCTCCCTTCCATCTATGAGGAGATCGAGGCCCTGGGTCTGACCCCGGTCACCCAGGGGGAGGACGATCCTCTGCCAGCGGGCCTCGATCTGGCCGACCTCACCCCGGCCCCTCCTTCTCCGTGTTCCATCCCCCTAACCATTGTTTCCGCTCCCGCCTCCGAGGTCCCCTGGACTCTGACCTGCCCGGCCGCAGATGGCACCCCGCTGTCGGCCGCCGAGCCTGTTGAGGCGACGGCCGGTGCCACGCGGTCGGGACCCGAGTTCGAAGGGGTATCCCTTGTTGGCGTGGGGCAACCTAGTTCCTTCCTGGGCGGGGACCCCATTAGTGATTTTCCACCTCCTGATGCCGTGGCTGTTCCACCTGCCGTTGAGCCTGAGCCCGGCATCATTGGGGCTCCCCTTCCTACCCCTCAGGCCCCTGAGCTCGATCTTGAGGGGACACTACCCGACTGTCCAGCTCCTGGGGCCCGGGATCCCGCCTCTGTCCCTCCCCCCGACCCTCCTCCTGACCCTGGCCCTGTCCCTCCTCCTGACCCCGGCCCTGTCCCCTCCACCCCCAGCGATGCTATTGCCGCTCCTGGAGCCGTCTCCTTCCCTTCCCGGGAGGATGACCCCCAGGGAGCGGCCTCTGTGTTTCCTTGTCCTGACCCGTTAGGGGCTGCTATCCTCCCTCCGCTGCTCCCCATTGATCCGGGGTCTGAACGGGCGCCACGTCGAGGGTCCGCCCCTTGCCTGTCTGAGAGTCTCGGTGGGCCACAGGGCCGTGCCAGGGGCCCCACCGGAGGACAACCGGGGGCTAGTGACCCCACCCCCCCATACGCTGCGAGAGGAGCTGCGGGAGTTTCTGGAGGATGTCCGGGGCTCCCGTAATAAGGTGCAGCTCGCTCTCCAGCGATGGGGGGACTTCCATCAGATCCTCCGGGCCGCGAGGGCCCTTATGGGGGAGGGTAAACGGACCGGAAAGCAGGGCGCCGCAGCTTACCAGCGGGTCCGCAGCTTCCGTGACTCCTTGCTCGCTTTTGGGGTGGGTCATGGTTTGCTGCGCGGCCCAATGGGGGCCGTGGGCGTCCCTGCCAACGAGGATCCCCCCCCGCCCTCCTCATGGCCCCTATCACCATCGCAACATTGAACACCCGGGACTGTAGGGTGGGTCTCCGCAGGTGCCAGGTGCTCTCCTTCCTTCGGGCGGGGGGGTACCCTGTGATTTTCCTGCAGGAGACCCATCCGGATCCAGCTGCCGAGGACAGCTGGCGGCTGGAGTGGGGGGACAGGGTTTACTTTAGCCATCTCACAGCTCGTACGGCTGGAGTGGCTACCCTGTTCTCCCCCGACCTACGGCCCGAGGTGCTGGGGGTCGCCGAGGTTGTGCCGGGCTGCATGCTGCACCTCCGGGTCCGCATGGAGGGGCTTGTGATCAACCTCGCTAACGTCTACGCCCCGACATTGGGCCCGGAGCAACTGCATTTTTATCGGCAGGCGTCCGCCTTCCTGGTCCTGGGCGGGGACTTCAACGCCACCCTCGAGGACCGGGACTGCTCAGGGCCCGAGCAGAGCCAGGCCGCTGCAGACGTCCTCCGGGAAATTGTCGACCATCACTCCCTGGTGGACGTCTGGCGTGACCACCACCCGGACGATGTCTCCACATTTAACTCCCGGTTGGACCGCATCTATTTGTCACGCTTCCACCTTTCACGGGCCCACTCCTCCAGCATCCGGCCGGCCCCTTTTTCAGATCACCATCTAGCCACCGTGATGGCCTCTCTCTGTGCGGAGAGGCCGGGGCCGGCCTATTGGCATTTTAATAATAGTTTGCTGGAGGATGTGGGCTTCGTGGCGTCCTTCCGGGAGTTCTGGCTGGTCTGGCGAGGGCAGCAGCGTGCCTTTCCCTTGGCGCGGCGGTGGTGGGATCTGGGGAAGGTGCGTGCCCGGCTCTTCTGCCGTGACTACACCCGGGGCGCCAGCCGGCGGAGGGATGCGGCGATAGAGCAGTTGGAACGGGAGGTCTTGGAGCTAGAGAGGCGTCTGGCCGCCAGCCCTGAAGATCCATCCCTTTGCGGAGCGTGCCGGGAGAAGCGGGAGGAGCTCCGGGCCCTCGACAATCATCGGGCCCGGGGTGCTTTTGTTTGATCCCGCATCTGCCTCCTTCGGGAGATGGATCGCGGCTCCCGCTTCTTCTACGCCCTGGCAGAGGACGGCACCCCCCTCACGGATCCGGCGGAGATGTGCGAGAGGGCCAGGCCCTTCTACACAAGCCTTTTCTCCCCAGATCCGACCGATCCTACCGCTTGCAGAGTGCTCTGGGACGGACTTCCGACGGTCAGCGCGGGCGACCGGGACCGGCTTGAGCTGCCTCTCTCTCTAGCCGAGTTCTCGGAAGCCCTCCGCCGCATGCCCACCAATAAATCTCCGGGCATGGACGGGCTGACCGTGGAGTTCTACCGCGTGTTCTGGGACGTCCTCGGCCCAGACCTCGTCACCGTCTGGGCCGAGTCCTTGCAGAGCGGGGTCCTCCCTCTTTCGTGCAGGCGAGCCGTGCTCGCCTTATTGCCGAAGAAGGGGGACCTCCGCGATTTACGGAATTGGCGTCCCGTCTCGCTCCTCAGCACGGACTACAAAATCGTAGCCAAGGCCATCTCGCTGCGGCTAGGGTCCGTGCTGGAGGACGTGATCCACCCAGACCAGACCTACACCGTCCCGGGCCGTACCATCTTTGATAACTTGTATTTGGTCCGGGATCTCTTGGAGCTTGGGTGTAGGGACGGTCTGTCGTTCGCCCTCCTGTCCCTGGATCAGGAGAAGGCGTTCGACAGGGTGGACCACGGGTATCTCCAGGGCACTCTGCGAGCGTTAGGCTTCGGATCCCAGTTTGTGGGTTTTCTCCAGGTGCTGTACGCTTCCGCAGAGTGTCTGGTCAGGCTCAACTGGACCCTGACCGAGCCGGTCAGCTTCGGGCGAGGAGTGCGGCAGGGGTGCCCCCTCTCGGGCCAGCTGTACGCTCTGGCGATCGAGCCCTTCCTCTGTCTCCTCCGCAGGAGGTTGACGGGGTTGGTGCTTCGGGAGCCGGAGCTGCGGCTGGTCCTGTCGGCGTACGCCGACGATGTGCTCCTCGTGGTCCAGGACCCGGGCGACTTGGCGCGGGTGGAGGCCTGCCAGGCCGTGTACTCGGCGGCCTCCTCCGCCCGGGTCAACTGGGTCAAGAGCTCTGGCCTGGTGGTAGGGGACGGGTGGCAGGCGAGCTCCCTCCCACCCGCGCTTCAGGCCATCCGGTGGAGCGCGGGTCCACTGCTCTATCTCGGCGTTTACCTTTCCGCCACGCATCCGTCTCCGCCGGAGAACTGGCAGGGTTTACAGGGCAGGGTGACGGAGCGGCTCCGGAAATGGACAGGACTGCTCCGGTGTCTCTCCCTTCGAGGGAGAGCACTGGTACTCAATCAGCTAGTCCTGTCCATGCTCTGGTACCGCCTCAACACCCTGGTCCCGGCCCCGGGTTTCCTGGCCGACCTCCGGAGGGCAATTCTGGAGTTCTTTTGGCCAGGACTGCACTGGGTCTCTGTAGGGGTCCTTCATCTACCCCTGGAGGAGGGAGGGCAGGGCCTGAAGTGCCTGCGCACTCAGGTCCATGTCTTCCGCCTCCAGGCCCTGCAGAGGCTCCTTTATGGTGCAGGTAGTCCGGCGTGGGGAGTACTGGCGCACGCCTTCCTGCGCCGCTTCCGAGGGCTCCGATACGACCGGCAGCTCCTTTATCTCGATCCGAGAGGCCTTCCGCGAGACCTCTCCGGGCTGCCGGTCTTCTACCAGGACCTCCTCCGGACCTGGAAGCTGTTCTCAGCAACCAGGTCCGTGGCGGCCACCGGGGGGGCAGATCTCCTCGCGGAGCCCCTGCTACACAACCCCCAGCTCCGTGTGCAGGTGGCGGAGTCCCCCTCGGTGCGCCGGAGGTTGGTCCTGGCGGAAGTCACCAGAGTCGGAGACCTCCTGGATTACGACCGGGGAGACTGGCTGGATCCCCTGACGCTCGCCCGGCACATGGGGCTCTCCAGGCCTTGTACTCCCCGGCGCGTACTTCAGGAGGTGAGGACCGCTTTGCCGCCCGCTGCTCGGGCCTACCTCGACCGGGTCCTGCGAGAGGGCATGCCCCGGCCACCCTCCACCCCAGGCCCTCCGGAACTTTTCATCGGTCACCTGCCCCATGGACCCAACTGCCCCCCCCCCCCGCCCCTTCTCCGTGAGCTGGCTGCACGATCTGCAGCTGGTCCGCTTCCAGGCCGCGCCAAGGAAACACCTATACACGCTCGTGCTCCACACCCTTCACCTTCTCACCCTCGTGTCCCGCCCCGACACAAAGTGGCGGGACCTCCTGCCACCTCTGGAGGGTGAGAAGCCCCGGTGGGCCAGCCTATATTCCACCCTGGTCCTGAGGCCCGCCGGGGATGTCAGCTGGAGGCTCCTTCATGGGGCCGTGAGCACGGGCGTGTACTTGGCGCGGTTCACCCCTGTTCCTGACACCTGCCCCGTTTGCGGTGTGAGGGAGACCCTGGCGCACATTTACCTGGAGTGCGCCAGGTTGCAGCCCCTATACCGGCTCCTCATGAACCTTCTGTTACGTTTCTGGCTGCACTTTTCTCCTCACCTCCTTCTCTACGCACTCCCTATCCGTGGTCCCACGAAGTCACGGGACCTCCTGGTCAACTTCCTCCTGGCCCTAGCTAAATTGGCCATCTATGCGACCAGGGAGAGGAGGTTGGCCAATGGAGACTCCTGTGACTGTGGGGCCTGTTTCCGATCCTCTGTCCATTCACGTATCCGGGCAGAGTTCCTCTGGGCGGCGTCCACTGGCTCCCTTGATGCCTTTGAGGAGCAGTGGGCGCTGTCCGGGGTTCTCTGCTCGGTGTCCTCGTCAGGTTCCCCTCTTTTGACCCTTTGACCACACTCCTGTCCCTGTTTTTCATTAGTTGTCCCCCGGAATCATTTGGGTTTAAGGTCCTGTGGGTCCTCCCCTTAGGCTGGTGGGGATCCTTTAGCACTTCCCGGAAACCCAATAGGTACAGGGAGTGCTTAGTCTCCTCAGGCTGCCCTCCTCTCCGGCTGCCCTGGTGGCTAGAGCTCCATCTCCCTTCTTGGGCTGCTATTGCTGCTGCCGGTTGGAGTACTCTTTCCCTGGATTGCTGCTGCCACTGCTAAACGAGGGGTGGAGGGGCCTTGCTGGCCAGCCCCCCCTCCCCTCCGCCTCTGGGGGGAGAAGCCAGGACCCGACCTCCACCACTGCTGCCACCTGTGAGGGGTCCTTCCTGCCTGGCCGCCAGGGTTGCTAGAGCTGCTGCTGCGCTTGTCCTGGGGAGCTGCTGGAGCCTGGAGGAGGAGGAAGAGGACTAAGCAGACCATCGGCTGCTGGGGGAGCGCACAGGACTCTGGAGACCACTGTGGAGGGGGCCATTAAGGACTGAGTAATTTTTGAACTGTGCTCTAGTGGTGGGGGTCTAGACTGTGTTTGTGGGGACATAGGGGGTGTGGTGTGGAGCCTGCCCCCTGGTCCATCAGTGTCTTCCCCCCCCAACCCCCACCACCACTGTTGCCCCCTCCACCACCCCCACCGGCCACTTACCATCTGCCTCAAGCTCCTGCCTCTGAGACTCAGCTGCTCTCCTGGCCTAGCACGCCTTATTTCCACCTTTTGGGCCAGCGGCAGCTGCCAGCCCAAACGTTGACTTTTTGTGCAAGCGCTCGTGGGCGCACGTACCCCCCCACCCTGGACTTATCCCCTCCCCTCTGCAACAGGCTCCCCAGCTTTGCCCCTTACTGCCTGTCCCATTTACCCCTTGCAGCCTTTTGCCCCTCCCCAGCTTCAGTTTGTTTGCCTGCCCCGCCCTTTTTCCCTCTGTAGCTTGGTTTGTTTGTCCCACCCCAGCCCTGCAGCTAGCCCCTTTGGTTCCTCTGCCCTACTCCCAGCCTGGTTGCTCCCCTTCCTTTGTGGCCCCCTTGCCCTGATTGACCCCTCCCTTTGTGTGCCCATGTGCTGGTGCCCCGCCCCCCCCTTGTGGTTGATCACTGCACCCCCCTGATGTTATTGTAACCTTCCCTCCCCTAGTGCAGCTAGAGGAGCTGGATTTCCCTCTTCTGTCAGTGACTGACCCCTCCCCCCGAGTCCTTGATAGCCCCCCTGTTTGGTCCCCTCCATTTCGGCGCCCACCTCCCCTGCCTTCAGCCTAGCGGCGAGGAGTGGTTGACCTGCTTCTCCTGCTTCTCCTTCCCCCCCCTCCGGTGTTTTTTCCCCTCCCTCCCTGCTCATCATGGAGGGGAACACGGCGGTTGGGATCCCAGGGGCAAGCCCCGCCCCACCTGCCCCCCCAGTGATCCCTCTAGCCTCTACCTCAACCGCCACTGCCGAACCACCTGCCATCGCCCCCACTGAGACAGGGTGACCTCCGCTGCTGCCATGTCCCTTGTCCCCCTCTGATTCTGGGGAAGTTTCCCCAGCCGGCAGAACAGGCCAGGGCAAAAAGAAGGGAAAGAGCCCCGCCAAGAAGATTAGGCCCTCCATGGCAGGGGCCGCCCCCGCTGCCACAGCCCCGCCACCGGCCGCTGTGTCCCTCTCCGCTACACCCTCCACCAGCACTGCGGGTGCTCCTCCCCCGGCCCCCAGGGCATATGCCCAGTTGGCAGCACCCCCCCCGCCTGCCGATACGTCATCTCGTTCAACCACCGCCTCTGCTACCATCTATGGCGGCTGGGGCCCCTTCCCACCTTGACCAGGAAGCACAGCATCCGTTGCCTCCTGGTGCCCGCCTCGCCCCACGTGGAGACCTACGTGCAGGCGTTGGCCAGGGTGGTGGGGCCCACGGCCATCGTGGCGGCCTCCAAGATGTATGGCAAGGTCGTTTTCTTCCTTGCCTCGGATGCCACCGCCCAGGAGGCGGTGGAGACGGGCCTGGTGGTGGGGGCGTGTTCGTCCCCCTGGAGCCACTGGAGGACCTGGGTGTCCGTGTGGTCCTAACCTCCTTTCCTCCCCAATGCTGCCCTGCTGCCCGCCCTCTCTACCCTGGGGAAACCAATCTCCATCTTTAGGCCTCTCTCGCTTGGCTGCAAAGACCCCGCCCTCCGTCACATCCTCTCGTTCCGCCGGCAGGTACAACTTCAACTGCCACCGCCGGCGCGGGGCGGAGAGGCGCTCGAGGGGTCTTTCCTGGTCCCCTATCAGGGGACCCACTACCGGGTGCACTATTCTACGGGGGAGACGCGGTGCTACCTCTGCCGGGCGATAGGGCACATCTGGAGTGACTGCCCCTTGGCCCGGCATGGAGGAGCATCTGGGACCCCCGAGCCCTGGCAGGGTGCTGGCCCCATCATCGCTGACCCCGGCCCTATCCCCTCCACCCCCCACGATGCCATTGCCGCCCCTGGAGCCGTCTCCTTCCCTTTCCTGGAGGATGACCCCTAGGGAGCGGCCTCTGTATTTCCCTATCCTGACCCGCTAGGGGCTGCTATCTTCCCTCCGCCGCCCCCCATTGATCCGGCCTACCTCGACCGGGTCCTGCACGAGGGCACGCCCCGCCCACCCTCCACCCCAGGCCCTCCGGACCTTTTCATCGGGCCCCTGCCCCGTGGACCCAACCGCCCCCCCCCGCCCCTTCTCCGTGAGCCAGACTGCGCCAAGGAAACACCTATACACGCTCGTGCTCCACACCCTTCACTTTCTCACCCTCGTGTCCCGCCCCGACACAAGGTGGCNTTTCTCACTCTCGTGTCCCGCCCCGACACAAGGTGGCGGGACCTCCTGCCACCTCTAGAGGGTGAGAAGCCCTGGTGGGCCAGCCTATACTCCACCCTGGTCCTGAGGCCCACCGGGGATATCAGCTGGCGGCTCCTTCATGGGGCCGTGAGCACGGGTGTGTATTTGACGCGGTTTACTCCTGTCCCAGACACCTGCCCCTTTTGCGGCGTGAGGGAGACCCTGGCGCACATTTACTTGGAGTGCGCCAGGTTGCAGCCCCTATACCGGCTCCTCACAAACATTCTGTTACGTTTCTGGCTGCACTTTTCTCCTCACCTCCTTCTCTATGCACTCCCTATCCGTGGCCCCACGAAGTCACGGGACCTCCTGGTCAACTTCCTCCTGGCCCTGGCTAAAACGGCCATCTATACAAGCAGGGAGAGGACGTTGGCCAATGGAGACTCCTGTGACTGTGAGGCCTGTTTCCGATCCTCTGTCCGTTCACCTATCCGGGCAGAGTTCCTCTGGGCGGCATCCACTGGCTCCCTTGACGCCTTTGAGGAGCAGTGGGCGCTGTCCGGGGTTCTCTGCTCGGTGTCCCCGTCAGGTTCCCTTTTTTTGACCCTCTGACCGCACTCCTGTCCCTGTTATTCATTAGTTGTCCCCCCGAAATCATTTGGGTTTCAGGTCCTGTAGATCCTCCCCTTAGGCTGGGGGGGGGATCCTTTAGCAGTGGGCAGCTTCCGCCCACCCACTTCCCGGAACCCAGTATGTACACCGTCATAACCTGAGACCCAGGAGGGGAATGCAGCCAGGTGACGTCCAGGTGACTCTTTGCCCAGGAAGCAAGACAAAGAGGATGAGAAGGAGCAATGGGAGTGTCGAAGGTAGGGTCGCTGGAAGCTGGGCATTCTGCTTGGGGGGACTGGATGGGCTTGGCTGAAAGTCACTGATTTCTGTGCTAGCAAGCTCTGTTCTACGCTGTGTTCCTGTCAACTAATAAACCTTCTGTTCTACATGCTGGCTGAGAGTCACTGCCTACTGAGGAGTTGGGGTGCAGAACCCTCTAGCTTCCCCAGGAGCCCTGCCTGGGCGGACTCGCTGCGGGAAGCGCACGGTGTGGAAGGGGATGCTGAATGCTCCAAGGTCAGACCCAGGAAGGTTGAAGCTGTGTAAGCTTCTTGCTCTGGAGACAGTATACTCAGAGAAAGGAGTCATGTTACACCAGAGTCCTGACTGGCTTTGTATGGAGTAGTTCCAGAGCACTGGCCTGGTGACTCCATGACACATGGATTGACTTTGGTTCACAGCCTGTGTCAGGCCACCGGTCTTGTACCAGGCCCAGTGCTCCAGGCTCTTTCTCTCTCTACTATGTCCATTACAGCCAGACCCCCATCTTCTGCCTCCCCTTTCAGGGCAGAGAGACACCCTCTTTCCTCACTTAAATAGTGGCCCTTTGCTGGCATTGGTTGCTGGTGGCTGGGGTGACACAGTGGTGAAGGTGCTTGTCACTGTTTTTGGTGTGCTCCCCAGGATACCCATCGCTTTCAATGTGTTGCCCCTAAGTGGAGTTATTGGGGCTTGGAGTGTCTTGGATTAGCCAGAGGGGAAGAGGGCAGCAGCATTTTCCTGTTCTGTCACTTGTGTGTGAGGGAGAAAGATAATTTCAAACAGCTTTAGAGGGAAAGGTCCAGGAACAGGGGAGGTGGACAGGATGCTCAGGTGAAATTCTATAACCGGACCAAACCTGGAGGGCTTGGCAGGGCCCATTGGTGGTCGAGGTTTGGGTAGGAAGGTCTGAATGACACGAACAGAGACAGAGGCACAGAATACTGCTTGAACAGAAAAAGGAACGGAAGATACAAAGAAAGTGCAGGGGGAGGGATAGCTCAGTGGTTTGAGCATTGGCTTGCTAAACCCAGGGTTGTGAGTTCNAAGAGGGGGAGAGAAGGAACGTGTGAGAGGGGAAATTTGAATATTGGTCTGAAGAGCAGAATATCCGGCCTTAGAGTGACGATGCGTCCGGCTCTGCGATCAGTGAGTTTGCAGGGCAGGAAGATGCCGGAGCCGCTGTGGCTGCTCGTGACCCTCCCGCACTGTAAGGAGAGAACTGAGAGGATATTTCTCATTGCCATTTGCCTTCAGTCTTTCTTTCGGACTCCTTTCCTCTTCCTGTCTCTTCCTGAGTCATCTCTGTCTCATTCACAGACAGGCGCTCATAGACTTTCCACCAGACCCCCCTGCTTCATTTCTCTGCACCCCGGCTCCTCTGTCCAGCTGGACTGCTACCTGCCCAGGCTACAGTTTAACCCTCTACATGTACTCCCCGGGAGGAGCAACATGCTCTTTCTCTCCAGAGGCAAGGATTTGATTGATCACAGTCCAGAGAAACACTTTAAGGCTGCCAGACCAGACCAGCAGAATTTGACGCTGAGCACAGACAGCCTCTTCCCCAACGACACGGGAGTTTGTGTTCCCTCTAATTTTTCCCACCCATCTGCGGAATGAATTTTGTTATGTGCACCAATATGGAGGCACCAATATGGAGGTGATGTGTGACATATCACCTTCATATTGGTGCACATAACAAAATTCATGTGGTGGGGGTGGGGCTGAGGCGTTGGGTGTGTGGGAGGGGGCTCAGGGCTGGGGCAGAGGGTTGGGTTGCAGGGGTGTGAGGGCTCCGGCTGCGGGTGTGGGCTCTGGGGTAGAGCCGGGTATGAGCGGCTCAGGGCTGGGGCAGAGGATTGGGGTGCAGGAGAGTGCTCCGAGGCTATGGCAGGGAGAGAGGACTCCCCACAGCAGCACCTGGGCTTGGGGGGAGAGGTGACTCTCCCTGCTGCAGCAGCTCCAGGGCTGGGGCTGTGGGATAGGTGCCACTTCCCCAGCCCCAGCATCTCTGGGCTGGGTGAGGGGCACCCTGGCCATGCCTGGGGCCAGTCTGGGCTGCGCTGCCCTTGCTGCACCTGGGTCCCGGCTGCACTGCCCTGGCCATGCCTGGGTCTGGGCCGGGCCACTCTGATCATGCCAGGGGCTGGGCTGGGCTGGGCTGGGCTGCCCTGGCTGCATCAGGGCCGACCCGCAGCAGAGTTGGGGCCAGTGGAGGGACGCCCTGGCCTCGGCAGATTGGGGACTGGGCTAGGTTGGGGCCGGCGGAGGGGCGCCCCTCCCCTGGCCAGTCCCTGGCTGCAGCAGGTCCCTGGGTGCGTTCCCTGAATAGGCTAAATAGGCTGCTGCATGCCTGCACAGCTTACAGGGAACTTAAATTGGTGTATTACCCACACACTGAGCCAAGTGGGTGCAGCCCCTGGACAAAAACTCCCTCGCCCCTCACTATGAGGAGTTGAGCTGAGATCCCTGTCCTCTCCAACAGACACTGAGAGTCACAGCTTCTCCCTTCTACAGACCAGTCAGCCTCACTTCAGTCCCCAGCAAAATCATGGCGCATGTCCTCAAGGAATCCATTTTGAAGCGCTTGGAGGAGATCAGGAACAGTCAACATGGATTCACAAAGGGCAGGTCATGCCTGAGCAACCTGATTGCTTTCTGTGATGAGATAACTGGCTCTGTGGATATGGGGAAAGCGGTGGATGTGATATATCTTGACTTTAGCAAAGCTTTTGATACAGTCTCCCACAGTATTCTTGCCAGCAAGTTAAAGAAGTATGGATTGGATGAATGGATTATAAATTGGATAGAAAGCTGGCTAGATTGTTGGGCTCAACGGGTAGTGATCAACGGCTCGATATCTAGTTGGCAGCCGGTATCAAGCGGAGTGTCCCAGGGGTTGGTCCTGGGGTCGGTTTTGTTCAACATCTTTATTAATGATCTGGATGATGGGGTGAATTGCACCCTCAGCAAGTTCGCAGATGACACTAAGCTGGGGGGGGAGGTAGATATGCTGGAGTGTAGGGATAGGGTCCAGAGTGACCTAGACAAATTAGAGGATTGGGCCAAAAGAAATCTGATGAGGTTCAACAAGGACAAGTGCAGAATCCTGCACTTAGGAAGGAAGAATCCCATGTACTGCTACAGGCTGGGGACCGACTGGCTAAGCCACAGTTCTGCAGAAAAGGACCTGGGGATTACAGTGGACGAGAAGCTGGATATGAGTCAGCAGTGTGCCCCCGTTGCCAAGAAGGCCAACAGCATATTGGACTGTATTAGTAGGAGCATTGCCAGCAATTCGAGGGAAGTGATTATTCCCCTCTATTCGGCACTGGTGAGGCCACACTGGTGTTGGTCCTGCTTTGAGCAGGGGATTGGACTAGATGACCTCCTGAGGTCTCTTCCAACCCTAATATTCTATGATTCTTTCCTTGAAGAGGGAACATCTGTTTCATGTTTCATCGTAGCTATTCGCGATGCAAAAAAATGTCTGAGGCCTCATCTGACATCCAACCCCTTTCCAGCCACTGCAGGATTATTCCCTATGATACATTCACCAGCTTCACAGACACCCACTTATTCATGCTGATATCCCCTGCAGATGGGGCATTCTTCCCAGACACCAAATCAGATGATCAACTCAATCCTGCACATGAGGGTGAGAGTTTCCCTAGCAGTTAAGCATCTAGGGCTCAATCCTATAATGCGCTGTATGCCCTCAGCCCTCACTGAAGTAAGGGAGAGTTGAGGGCACTCAGAACCTTGCAAGAGTCAGACCATAACTCTGTTTATACCCTGCGATACTGTTGCTGAACCAGGTCCCTTTCTTTAACTATACCCTGGTGATGGTGATTCTGCCAGTACCTCCAATCAGTTATTGTGTTTGTCTGTGAGCTGAGCCACTCCATGCCCCTGCTACCTCAAAAATTCGCAGCAGGTGTCAGTGTAGGAGATGGCAGTTACACAACTGCTTGGCCTAAAGACAAGAGAGGGGAGGTTTCAGGCTTTAGTCAGAGGAAAGTATGAGAAGATTACTTAAAGGGGACAATGTATTCAGTCCCTGCACTGCTCTGGTTTCTAGCAATTGTTTCATGTAAGTAAAACATTTTTCTCATTTATATTTTTGTTAATTGGGAAGATTTTTAAAACCACCCTTCTGACATTTGAAAATCTAGCTAGCTAGCTAATATTTGTAGATTTGTAACATTGTATTATCATATCTTTCTTAAATATATGTAGTCATTTTATTTTATCAATTAAAATATTATTTATGATTGTAATGTAATTTCTATAATCAAGTGTTATAATACATATATTTGTGTAACATTATTTATCCCAAAATGTTTTACAAAGTTGAGAAGGTATACTATTCTAATACAATATATATGAATTTAAGATCTCCCTTTTCTTACAAGTAGGGTTTAAAAGGATGAAAGAGTTATTGAGCAGTTCATCCAGGGCTCAGTCATGCAAGTTGTTACACTGGCTACACCCATTACATTGTAAAACCATGACATTATTTTTTACTTGTTCAGCTAAATTGATAGAACACTTTTATTCCCTAATAAGATTGTCTACCTGAAATAACTAAAGGTGTAACATACAAATGATGTCGTTAATTTGGTTTAAGTTTGTGTTTTGACCAGCCCTGAAAAACAATAAATACATAATAATTAACCACCAATCATCAATAATTGGCCAATAATTAATTAATAATCTCTTCTGCACTTCTGCTTTAATCATCATGGGAAGAGAGGTTGCATCTCATTCTATGTGCTAACAGTTCCTGTTTTCCCTTTTGGATTGTAGGCACTCATTCTGCAACCATTGTCCAGAGTCCGCAGTCAGTGGTGGAAGAGCTGGGCAGACAGGTTTCCCTAGAATGTTCTTTGGAAGGGACATCTAACCCCAACATCTACTGGTATAGGCAGCTTCTTGGTGGACAGATCTACATGCTCGCCTACTCAGTAAGCATTGGTCAAGTAGATAATACTGGGCCGAGCCACTTCAGCACAAGCAGAACCAAGGACAAGGAGTTTCTCCTGAGCATCAACGGCCTCTTAGCTAATGACACAGGAGTGTATTACTGTGCTTGGAGCCACACACTGAGACAAGTGTGTGCAGCACCTGGACAAAAACTCCCCCTCCTGTGTGCCCATCCCCTGTAGTGCAGCAAGCAGCAGCTGCATGTGAAGAGAGGGAATAGCAAAGCTGGCTATGAACACAGCTTTGAAGAGTAAGGCTCTGAGTAAAGTCACAGGAAATGGAAGCACCATCAGCCATGTCCTGACACATCGATGATAAACCCCTCTGAGCTTTTCAGCGGAGACTCTCTTGGCAAGAGAGTCTCCACAACAGACTCCTTTTAAATCAAGGAGGAAGAGGCTGAGGGGGATAACTGATGTGATGGAACCAAGAAAAGAGGGGAAATTACAGGCAGGAAACAGGGCTGGCACCAGCGAAGGAAGCAGGTGCCTGGGGCGGCCAATAGAAAGGGGCGGCACTCCGTCCGTTATTGGGGCGGCACTTCCGGGTCTTCGGCGAAAATTCGGCGGCAGGCCCTTCAGTCCCTCTCTTCTGCTTTGGCAACACTTCAGCGGCAGCTCAATCGGGTTCGTCTTTTTTTTTTTTTTTTTTTTTTTTTATCTTAGCCGCTTGGCGCGGCAAAAAAGCTACAGCCGGCCCTGGCAGGAAAGCAAGATACTATATTATAACATTATGATCTATTACTCCCTAAACTAGGGAGCTCCATTTTTTGAGTAATTTAAAACTAGATTAGACAAAGCCCTGGAGAATAGGCAGTATGGTTGCTGTTCTCAAACTACTATTCCATTCATAGACCACTTCTTATCACATGGACACTGTGACTGGTCCCTGGGATGCGGCCTGGGACTGTGGGACCGCTCTGCCCCCTTAACTCTTTCCAGCCTGGGCTGTCTCTCTCGCAATGCCTTGCTAGTGACCAGCACCAAACCCCTCCAGGCGCTGTGATAACTCAGCACAACAGCATGTGGAGCCCCCACAGCCAGCTAGATTGCATGAGTGCTCCCAGAGCCACTCATGAATCTCACAGAGAAAGGCACCAGAGCCAAACCCCCCAGCTCCCAGCACTGTACCCCAGGAATATACCGTCTTCCACTGCTCAAGATGAGCAATGTCGATTTATTAATTGGTTCATCACTTCATCAACGGAAAGTGGACATACAATAGCCTTTGTGAAACCTGAGCCCATTTACCATTCACTTCATGCAAACTCACTGGTAAAGATAAACAGTAAAATAAATTTATTGACTACAAAAGATTTTAAGTGATATTAAGTTAGAGGCAAAAAGTCAGAGTTAGTTACCAAAATAAATAAAATATAAGCACGCAGTCTAAACTCTGAACCCTATTAGACTGGGCAACATCTAGACTAAGCAGTTTTTCTCACCCCACTGGATATTGAAGTCCATAGTACACAGATTTCATCCTTGAAATCTGGGCCAGTCCCTTCATTTGGAGTTTTCAGAGTGTCCTTGTTGTTTGCAGCATAGGTGGGTGAAGGAGAAAGGCCAAGCATGGGCCCCCTGTGTTCGGTTTTATACCCTCAGTCCATGTGCTTCGAAATCACAAGTCCATGCATATCCGGTGGGCATTGCTCAGTCTCCTGGCAAGGTTGAGGAATTCCCTTGGTGTGGCCTCATGCAGGTGAGTCACTGAATTGTAGCTCCCTGGCTGGACAATGGCTGTTAATGGGTTGTTTGACACCCCACCCAGGCGTTGGTTACTTTCCTTGCTGTTGCCTCTGGGAAGCTAATATCTGGCTGATTCCCTAATTTACAGCATGTTTTAGTGACAACCATACAGCACAAGTCTCATAACTTCATATGCATTAACGATATACATATATAGATAGAACAGTGCCTTTCAGCTGATCATAACCTTTTCTCTGATACCTCACATGGCCTGCTTTATATGCAATATCACAATTATATCCAGATGAGGAATATTTGGGTTACAAGACACTCCCCCAAGGTATAGCATGTCACAGACACCTCCTCCCAGCTGCCTCATCTCACTTCTTGCCAATGGCCACTACCACAGTGGGTTACAATAATTAGGACAGTATGAAGAAGACAAGAGGAAAAGGAATTTGCTTTAATGTGATGGGGGAGGCTGCCTGATTACAAGCCTCCAATTTTTACTTGTGTTGTGATTTTATATCTACTGGGAATGTGTCTCCTCCCATTGCCTGCAGTCTGTCCAGACCACTGTACTTCAGTTCTGTTCCCCAGGCTATTTGCTGACATGCTGTTTTCAGTGTCTTACACACATTTGGTCACAGCTGAATTGACATCAAGGAAAATCCCAACAAGGAAAGATATGAAGCATCAGCATCAGCAGAGGGGTTTCGATACTATTACTTTTTAAGAAGTAATTGGTCAGAAAAGCATTTGTAGGTGCTAAATGGCCCTAGACTGGACCACTATAAGCAAGAGTGACTGCTTGAAAGATATCTTCCTGTAAAAATCCATCTCCAGCCACTAGGAGGTGCTCCTTCTCTACCTGAGGGAATCAGACTCAAGTCAGGAGTAGAACTGGCCGGAAAACAACAATTTTGTTCTGCCACAACTTTTGAGCTTTCAAATTTCATTTTCGTTCTGCATTGGAATAAAAACAAAACCTTTCAAATGGCTTCTGAAAAATGGGATTGTGTGAAAATGTCCATTTTGGTGTTGAAAAGGTGTAGTTTTCAATGTGTAGTTCTCTCTGTATGTCTAGATTGAAGTCACGGGGTTTGATTAGAGCTTGAATTGAAATATGTGAGGTAGCTTTAATTTAGCTAACTTGGGTCCCTGAACAGTGAAGCCATATCAGTGTGGAGTAGAGCAGAAGAATGACTTCTCATGTCTTTCTACAATACTCCTGATAATACATCCCAGAATGATATCTGCTTTTTTTTGCAACAGTGTTATGCTCATATTTAGCTAGTGATCCACTATAACCCACAGATCCCTCTCTGCAGTACTCCTTCGTAGGCAGTCATTTCTCATTTTGTACGTGTTCAACTGATTGTTCATTTCTAAGTGGAGTTCTTTGCATTTGTCCTTATTGAATTTCATCCTATTTACTTCAGACCGTTTCTTCAGTTTGTCCAGATCATTTTGAATTTTAATCCTATCCTCCAAAGCACTTGCAACCCCTCCCATCTTGGTATCATCCACAAATTTTATAAGTGTACTCTCTATACCATTATCTAAATCATTGATGAAGGTTTTGACCAGAACCGGACCCAGAACCGATCCCTGCGGGACCCCTTCCTGCTTCACTGGGAATGGTTTTCCAACCAGTTATGCACCCACCTTATAGTAGCTCCATCTAGGTTGCATTTCCCTAGTTTGTTTATGAGAAAATCATAGAATCATAGAAGATTAGGGTTGGAAGAGACCTCAGGAAGTCATCTAGTCCAACCCCCTGCTCAAGGCAGGACCAACTAAATTATCCCAGCCAAGGCTTTGTCAAGCCAGGCCTTAAAAACCTCTAAGGATGGAGATTCCACCACCTCCCTAGGTAACCCATTCCAGTGCTTCACCAGCCTCCTAGTGAAATAGTGTTTCCTAATATCCAACCTAGACCTCCCGCACTACAACTTGAGACCATTGCTCCTTGTTCTGTCATCTGCCACCACTGAGAACAGCCAAGCTCCATCCTTTTTGGAACCCCCCTTCACGTAGCTGAAGGCTGCTATCAAATCTCTTCTCTTCTGCAGACAAAACAAGCCCAGTCCCCTCAGCCTCTCCTCCTAAGTCATGTGCTCCAGCCCCCTGATCATTTTCGTTGCCCTCCGCTGGACTCTCTCCAATTTGTCCACATCCCTTCTGTAGTGGGGGGCCCCAAACTGGACGCAATTCAGCCTCACCAGTGCTGAATAGAGGGGAATAATCACTNTTTGTAGGTGCTAAATGGCCCTAGACTGGACCACTATAAGCAAGAGTGACTGCTTGAAAGATATCTTCCTGTAAAAATCCATCTCCAGCCACTAGGAGGTGCTCCTTCTCTACCTGAGGGAATCAGACTCAAGTCAGGAGTAGAACTGGCCGGAAAACAACAATTTTGTTCTGCCACAACTTTTGAGCTTTCAAATTTCATTTTCGTTCTGCATTGGAATAAAAACAAAACCTTTCAAATGGCTTCTGAAAAATGGGATTGTGTGAAAATGTCCATTTTGGTGTTGAAAAGGTGTAGTTTTCAATGTGTAGTTCTCTCTGTATGTCTAGATTGAAGTCACGGGGTTTGATTAGAGCTTGAATTGAAATATGTGAGGTAGCTTTAATTTAGCTAACTTGAGTCCCTGAACAGTGAAGCCATATCAGTGTGGAGTAGAGCAGAAGAATGACTTCTCATGTCTTTCTACAATACTCCTGATAATACATCCCAGAATGATATCTGCTTTTTTTTGCAACAGTGTTATGCTCATATTTAGCTAGTGATCCACTATAACCCACAGATCCCTCTCTGCAGTACTCCTTCGTAGGCAGTCATTTCTCATTTTGTACGTGTTCAACTGATTGTTCATTTCTAAGTGGAGTTCTTTGCATTTGTCCTTATTGAATTTCATCCTATTTACTTCAGACCGTTTCTTCAGTTTGTCCAGATCATTTTGAATTTTAATCCTATCCTCCAAAGCACTTGCAACCCCTCCCATCTTGGTATCATCCACAAATTTTATAAGTGTACTCTCTATACCATTATCTAAATCATTGATGAAGGTTTTGACCAGAACCGGACCCAGAACCGATCCCTGCGGGACCCCTTCCTGCTTCACTGGGAATGGTTTTCCAACCAGTTATGCACCCACCTTATAGTAGCTCCATCTAGGTTGCATTTCCCTAGTTTGTTTATGAGAAAATCATAGAATCATAGAAGATTAGGGTTGGAAGAGACCTCAGGAAGTCATCTAGTCCAACCCCCTGCTCAAGGCAGGACCAACTAAATTATCCCAGCCAAGGCTTTGTCAAGCCAGGCCTTAAAAACCTCTAAGGATGGAGATTCCACCACCTCCCTAGGTAACCCATTCCAGTGCTTCACCAGCCTCCTAGTGAAATAGTGTTTCCTAATATCCAACCTAGACCTCCCGCACTACAACTTGAGACCATTGCTCCTTGTTCTGTCATCTGCCACCACTGAGAACAGCCAAGCTCCATCCTTTTTGGAACCCCCCTTCACGTAGCTGAAGGCTGCTATCAAATCTCTTCTCTTCTGCAGACAAAACAAGCCCAGTCCCCTCAGCCTCTCCTCGTAAGTCATGTGCTCCAGCCCCCTGATCATTTTCGTTGCCCTCCGCTGGACTCTCTCCAATTTGTCCACATCCCTTCTGTAGTGGGGGGCCCCAAACTGGACGCAATTCAGCCTCACCAGTGCTGAATAGAGGGGAATAATCACTTCCCTCGATCTGCTGGCAATGCTCCTAGTAATACAGCCCAATATGCCGTTAGCCTGCTTGGCAACAGGGGCACACTGCTGACTCATATCCAGCTTCTCATCCACTGTAATCCTCAGGTCCTTTTCTGCAGAACTGCGGCTTAGCCAGTAGGTCCTCAGCCTGTAACAGTGCATGGGATTCTTCCTTCCTAAGTGCAGGACTCTGCACTTGTCCTTGTTGAACCTCATCAGATTTCTTTTGGCTCCGTCCCAGGGCCGGCTCAATTTTTTTTGCTGCCCCAAGCCCCCGCCCCCCCCCCGCGTGCTTTTTTTTGGCTTTTGCACATGTTTGCACTTTGCAGTTTTGTTTTGACTGTTTAAATTTAAAAAAAATGAAAACAGAGAATTTGTAGTTAGTGAAATAAAACAATTTCCTACTAGTGTCATTTTAACATTTAATTTTAACAAAAACACAATTACAAACAATTTGAGTTCAACTATACACTGTAATGAAAAACATTAGTGTCTTCCAGTTTCTCATAAAGTAAAACAATTTATATGAACTGAATTTTTCTGGTTTTTATACTTGCGTAGTCTTTTAATAAGTCAGTGAAATCTAAATTTTTTGCAATAGTACTTTCAATTGAAATTAATGAGAGTCCTGACAAATGATTTTGAGACATGGTCGACCTCAAATAATTTTTTAGTAATTTCAGTTTTGAGAAACTGCGCTCACCAGAAGCCACTGATACTGGTAATGTTAAAAGAATGCGTAATGCTATAGCAGTGTTTGGAGTGAAAAAATCATTTCTTGCTATAAATTCTAATACTTTTAGAGGAGAAGTTTTAGGACTTATTAGCTCAGATAAAGCTATTAATTCATCATACAATTCTACTGCATCAATGTCAGCAGCGTTATCAGTACTGAGCACTAAATGTAGGTCTTGGCACTGCTTCATGAGGTCTTCTTTGGAAAACTGATTTTTAATATTTCCAATATCGTATAAAAATTCGAAAGTTTCACAATGACCATGCAACTGACAAAATCTTTCTTCAATGGAAGTTATAGCTACATCCAAAATACAATAGAAACATTCAACTTTAAACCTTTCGTTTGGATCGAGAATAGGATCATCATGAGCCTCATAACAAAACTGTCTTGTTTTTTTCCGAGGACGAATGAATTGTTGAGGTGCAAACGTCGGTTCAAAATCAAGATCCTCTGCTATTGTTGTTGCTTCTTTGACAGTTTCTTCAAATCCTTCATCTGAACGGTATTTTTTTAAATATTGCAGTGTTTTATTCAAAATTGTCTTTGCCTCGGATATGTCTATGGTTATGTTCTGCATAACTTTGCTGGTCAAATTAATTTGATTTAGAATATTATGCCAAATAACCATGCAACATGAAAATTGAAACTGCGTCATTTTCTGAGCCAATATTTCAGCTTCATGTCGAAATGAAGGATCATACGACAAGTTCTGGCTTATTTCGAATAGTGCATCGTAAATCTCTCCAGATGCAAATTTTGCCAGTCATTAAAACCTGCAGTTGCCAGAAGAATGTCCAAGTTACAGAACAGTTTGCAGCAAAAACAAAAAAACTACATCTTTGGTCTGTGAATACACTAACCACGATCTATTAATTTGTTCCCCATTTTTCATTTTTTTCTTCATACTGGATGGCATAAATTGACGATTCGACTCATTAAATGGATATTCAAATGTATGATCTAGTTTTGAAGGACCTTTTTTCACAATAATCATTCACATTGCATCAGTAATTATTGTCGGCCATGTACTTGGATCCGATCCTATGTCAGTCTCTCCACCTTCCAATAATTGTTCTTCAGTTTTAGATTTGGATAACAGTTCTTCGTTTCTGAACTCTTCAGCTGAAGTAGTACATCTTTGAATGGATTGTGATTGTTCGTCTTTATCAGTTAGTGAAGATAATCTTTGGTCAGATTGTTGTTCATCTTTATCAGTTGATAAAGGTAATCTTGGGTTCGATTGGTCTTCATCAGTTGATGAATAATCACCTTCAATGCATAGCTTAGAGCTTTCTCCTTGATTGTCGACTTTTTTAAAATACTTTTTTGAAGTACGAGATAGTTTTTTCTAATTCTTTTTGCCGTTTCTCTCTTTGTTGCCGGTAGGCAGCACCAGAAAGTCGTTTTCGTTTTTGTCCCGGCATTTTAGCCCTATAACCACTGGCACCGACGCGAAACAGAAATTAGTGTGAATGGTGCCGATAGAGCAGCACAGTACACACACGTAATCGTGATTTGAGTGACCGTGTCACAATGTGACATGATATTTTTCACGTCACGCTCCTATTGCACTACAGTACTTGCCGTAGGTAAGGTGGCACCCTGAGGCCACCCAGCTGGGAGCCCCAAGGGGTATGCAATGGAGAGAGCTCTGGGGCTGGAGGAGCCAAGGAAGAGGTGCTGGGCTTGCTGGACAGATGCTGCCCCTCTCTGCCAGGTCACTCGCCCCCTGAAGGGGGGGAGGCAGAAGGAGACTCCAGGCACCGGCGCGCTGTGCGGGGCTGGGGAGGGAGGCGTCAGCCTCTGGGGCTCCACCAGGCAGAAGCTCCCCAGGAGTCCCGGGAACCCTCCCGCCCGGTCCGACTCTTACCTTACTGCGGATCTGGCCCGAGGTGGATTCATCTCCCATTGCCACTGCTCCCGTTGCTGGGGGTTGGGGCTGCTGCTGGATCCCAGCCCTGCTCATCCTCGGTCTTTGCCTTGGCCCCAGCACGAGTTCGGCTTAGCCCGGGCTGCCGCTCCCCTCCCCTCCCCCCTCCCCTGGCAGGAGGTGGCACAGAGGGGAGGAGGAGGAGGAGGCAGAGGCAGGGACAAGCCGAGGAGGAGTGGCCCGCCTGGGCGCCATGTTCTGCCTGTCCTTTGCAGCCAGGGCAGGGCCACGCTACCGGCTCCCGCCGCTCTCCCGCGGTCAGCGGCCGCCCCCCCCCCCCCCCCCCC
>QXTE01000342.1:857729-940960 GCA_003942145.1 Platysternon megacephalum
AGGGTAAAACGGATTTATTTGGGTTTAGACCCCATTGGGAATTGGGCATCTGAGTGCTAAGGGCAAGCACACTTCTGTGAGCTGTTTTCAGGTAAACCTGCAGCTTTGGGACAGGTGATTCAGACCCTGAGTCTGTGCTGGAGCAGACGGGTGTGTCTGGCTTCACCAAGACAGGGAGCTGAAGCCACTGAGCTGGCAGGGAGAACAGGAACAGAGGTAGCCTTTGCACATCGGGTGGCAGCTCCCAAGGGGGTTTCTGTGATCCAACCCGTCACACTTACGATGCAATAAAAGTTTATTTTCCCCTTTAGATATGGGAACAGTGAGGTACAGAGCAGGTAAGTGACTTTCCCAAGGTAAAAAAAGAAGTCAGGGGCAGAGGAAGGAATAAACAGCATGTGTCCTGACATCCAGCTCTGTGCTTTAACCACCATGATCCTTTTCCATGTGTCTGTAAAGAAACTGGCCCCGTGGTCCTCAGCTCACCACACACATATGAATGGACACAGGAACTCAGATCCTTCCCAAAACACAGGTTTCTTCCACATTATGTTAAGCTACAGTTCTAGTTATTTTGGTAGTGATGAAAACTCACTCGCATGAAAATAATTCAACTGTCATCACCAGTCCATTAAGGGACAGCTGTGCCCACTCACACATACATACACAAACCTGCCCATAAACCTGCACCATACTAATGTGAAATGTTGCTCGACATCAAACCACCAGGGACTCCAAAGTGTGCTGACAGCCCAGATTCAATTCACATTCAAAAGAAGAGCTTTTATCTGGCACCATTTCAGTCATCTCTTCCCACTGGAGTATGTGTGAGTGTAAATCTTGGAGTGGTTGGTGAATTCCTATGTAAAAATCCATTTCTATTCTATTGCACTTCTCTCTGTGGCAATAGACATGGAGCTTTTACACCAGAGATACCTGGTCCTGTTCACCAGTGCCCTGAGCCTTGTACAGTGATTTACACCATTAAAAGCGAATACAAAACAGCATCAAAATCAGAATGGTAGCATTTGATACCTACTTTACACCAGTGTAGCACACTAAAGGTGCAGGCAATGGTGAATCAGGTAACACAAAGTCAATCCCTTCCTCAGAGAGGACTCAGTCTCAGATGTTGACACCAAGCTTAAAGTAAATAAAAACAACCATGTGCCAAGATTCCTGGAGAGGACAAAGTAACAATGAAGACAGGTTTATTTGCATAAGTTAGTAGCCACAAAGACTCAGGTGACAACATACCTTCCCGGACCTAGAAGAGTGTTTCAGTGAATGTAAATGAACCTGTAACATCCAAGGCTGCACGTGAGCTACTGCTGAAGATAGAATGGCTGTTGTGTTGGCTTTTGTAGTCCCTGCGCTCAGAAATGCCTCACTGTAATGATACCCCAAATGCCCATCCCAGTCCCAACAGTCCAGCTCCCAGTCCAGACCTCAGATCCCCTCATCAAGTCCCTGTGCAATGAGCCTGGAGTAATCCAGGTCTGTGGCTGCCGAACAAAGGGATAATATAACTGACCAGTAATAATATAACTAAGAGACCCATCTCTTGCTCCTGAGGGCAGAACCAGGCCTACAGAGCAGCTGTATAAAATTGTGCTCAGGGAAACTCCCCTGCTCAGTTAGACAGAGGTGGGGATGGAGATAGTCTGGTGCTGGTTATGTGCCTCTTGGGAGCAAATACATCATTGGCTGAGGCATGAAATCTCCATCCAGATGTTTGCGGGACGTGGCTGCAAATGTTTCCCTCGAGCCATTTGTTTTATGGTCTTTTCTTCGTGTACTTTGTATCTTTCCCTGGCAGGATGCTCAGATCAACCAAACCCAGAGTCTGGTCCTAGAGAAGGGGCTCCCAGACCACCTGAAATGCAAACTAACTTACAATCACACTCAGATGCTCTGGTACTGACCGGTTCAGGAGCAGGGTCTGCAGCTGCCCTTTTACTCGCTTGATATAAAAGATGTGCAGAGTGGTGACACTAGAGAGAGAATCACAGCCTCCTGGCTGCAGGCTCAGCTCTTCTACTTCACCATCTCATCTGTGACACTGAATCTGTGTATTTCTGTTCCAGCAGTTCAGACACAGGGGTTCAGTCATCTGCTCTCCCGCTACAAAAACCTCCTCTTCCCTCCCCTTCCCTGCAGCCCCCAGCACCAGAAGCAAGCGGCTGGCTGCCAGTGCAGGCAAGAAGCTACTTGCCTCTCTTAGCACTGGAGAGGTGCAAGGTGGGAGAAGGGACTGTGGTGGGGCAAATCCATCTCTTTGGGATGTACTCACCTGATATGAATATCCCCAGTTGTCATGTAAGAACAACACTTTCACAAGGCCTACCATCTGAGGATCTCGGAGTGTGTTGCAGACCTTCATGAAAATAGCCCCACAACACGAGTCAGGGCGGTAGGGAAGGATTATTGCCTTCATGTTTCAGATGGCAAAACTGGGGGAGCTCAAAGGTGCAGATTCACAAGCATTGATGCCTGGCTTGACAGATGCACTGTCAGTGGGATTGGTGCAGGGCAAATAAGAATCCACAGGGGCTAAGAATATGAACCAATGGTGTAGATTATTTAGGGCTGTTGACTGGGACTGGTTCACAAACCCATTGATATACTCCATGTGTGTGTCACTTCCATCCCTCAGTGAGGAGGTCAGAATGTGGCTTATGGCCTATAATGACACTGCAATGGTGACCTTATGGAGGGGAGTCCAGGGCCGGCTCCAGCTTTTTTGACGCCCCAAGCGGTAAAGCGGGGGGGGGCGGGGGGGGAGAGATAAAGCCCCGATCGGCGTCGGCACTTCGGCTTCATTCTTCGGTGGCAATTCGGCAGTGGGTCCTTCGCTCCGAGAGGGACTCAGGGACCTGCCGCCGAAGACCCAGACGTGCTGCCACTTTCCATTGGCTGCCCCAAGCACCTGCTTCCTTCGTTGGTGCCTGGGGCCGGTCCTGGGGGAGTCACTGCCTCCTGACTGGAGAATATGATCTTTTGCTTGACTCTCTCTCCTGTGGAGACAGAGACATGGCTTGTGTGTTTCTGAGCCAGCAGTTTCAACCCAGCACCTCAGAGTGACCTTCTCAATGCAGGGCTACAATTTTCTCCAGCCTTTGAATGATCTTTGCCCTTGTCCAGTCAGGGCTGTCAGTAGATTTCCTCATGGAGGGAGGACCATGGGAAGTATGGCGTTACGTATCAATGTAAAATCCATCCATACCCCTAGGTGGTGCCCTTTCCCTTTTGAAATGGAGAGAGAGTTTCAACAGAGGAGACTCTAGGTGTCTCTGGTTTCTGCAGTAGGGCAGGGAACTGGGTCTCATTTCAGAGGCAGAGATGGAAACCCTCAGCGCAGCCCAGTGTGCATTTCTGACAGGTTTTAAAGTGACTTTGCAGGTTAGTGGATAATGCTCTTATATAAGGACAAGTAGACTTAGCAGGACTTAGGTTTATATATAGCATTGGCACTGCAGGACAGCCCTAAGGGGAAAGGGTTTGTTAGAATTACTCTCTTTTGGTATCCAGCCCAGGTTCCTTCTGCTTTTGGTGGGTGCTCTGTGCTCACGTTGCAGGGGTGTTCCACACACAGCCATGGGCTGCCCTTAAGAGGAGATGATAAGTTCTGATTTTCCTGTATCTTGTGGGCTGTTCAAAGGGAAGTGAAAGAGCTAATGGCGTCTGAGGGTCTGTGAGCTAACGCTGAAGGTGGAATGGCTGCTGTGGTTTGCGCATACAGCCCCTGCATTAAGGATTCCCTTAATAACAAGACCTAGCTCTTATCTAATACTTTTCATTGGTAGATCTCAAAGTGCTTTACAAAGGAGATCAGTGTCATTATCCCCATATCCCCTGAAGGGGAGCTCAATGTGGCTCAAAAGCTTGTCTCTCTCACCACTGCTTCACCCACCTTGTCACTCTATTATCCCCATTTGACAGATGGTGAATCTGAGACACAGGGAGGTGAAGGGACTTGCCCAAAGTTTCCCAGCAGGCAGAGCCAGGAATAGACCCAAGATCTGCTGAGTCCCAGTCTAGTGCGCTATTCACTAGTCCACACTGTCTTATACTTACTTACTGTATTTGTGCCACACAGGTCCATTCAGTGGTCTTGATTTTGGGGGCTACAGATCTGCTCTCCCAAGGGTCCCATGGAATGATCCTAGCCTCCGCCAAAGGGCACCTCTAGGGTTATGGCTGCAGGAGTCAACAGTGACTAGAGTGGGACAACATTTTTCATTTGGAAAGTTTTTCCACCAAAAAATATGGTTTAGTAAAAAATGGGATTTTTTAAAGGGAAAATGTCAATTCCGATGAAAACTTTCTATTTTCTCACAGGAAATGTCAAAACTAAGATGTTCTTTTTGTATTGAGTAAAACTTATTTCATTTTGGCTTTTTGGTTAAAAAAGAGAAAAGAAAATGACATTTTATGTCAAAATCTTGATTTGAAAAAAGAATTTTAATTTCTTTTCAACTTAAAATGTCACTTTGGCTTTTTAAAACTGGATAACTAAAAATAAATGACATTGTAAGGCAAAATTAAATGAAAATGGACATTTTATGTCAATAGAAAGATATTGCATTATGTTGATAGAAAAATGGGTACAAAATTATTGAGTTTTTGAGGGAGAAAATCTGGTTTTCCATCTAACGATAATAGTTCTTAGCTGAACTTGCAAAGGCCTTACATTTAATTCAACAGCATCTCTCTCTCTCTAACTTTTTAATACCACATCTGATCTGTTCCAGAATTTCAGGGAATGTTCTATACATGAATGGTGAGAACCCTATTGATTTTGGGGAGGACTGGAAAACAAAAAGGGGAACACATGAAGCCCCCACCAGATAATTAGCACAGCCACAGATTCAAGAACCTTTAACGTCTGGTTGATGGCACCCATCGATGGCTTCCAGCATATCAGTACCCCATCTCATCCCTGCTCACCCTTCCAATAGAGTTTAACACATTGACAGCCTGAGACAGGAAGAATAATAATGGTGGTGTAGGGGGAGAGAGAAGGGGGGGCATGTGAGAAGGGGGGCATGCACGCAGCCTCTGGCATGGGGGAAGAATGGGGGCTTTAGTGTGGGGCAGGGGACAATGGGGCAAATAGAAACATTGTGGGGTCAGATTGGGGGATACTGATATGGAGGCAGGGGGACACACAGAGTGCCTAGCATGGGTGGGTAGGTGGAAAGAGGAGAAAGCAGGATAGAGCCCCTTAATGGGGGGAGAGGAAAACTGCGAGAGTGGGGAATAGGGTTAGACACAGAGACTCTGCCAAGGGGAAGAATGGGGGACGCTGCTATGAGGGCAGGAGGGATGGGGTCACATAGAATCCCCTTCCATGCGGGCAAGAATGGGGGACCCTAGCATGGGGAGAATTGCAACATGGGGGAATGGGGGAATAAGTTTTCATGTAGAGCCCCTGCCATGCGGGGGCGGGGAGGGAATGGGGGACATGGGGGAAGAGAGGCCACGCAGAGCCCTTGGCATGGAGGGGAAGAGAATAATGGGGAGGAAGGAGAATGGGGGCACAGCAGGCAGGGGAGAAGATTGGGGGAATAGGGGGTATGGCATAGAGGAAGGGGGTGCATACATAATACAGAGCTACTGCTATGAGAGGGGGAGAAATGGGGACCCTGCTATGGGGGAGGGAAAATGGGGGTCACACAAAGTTCCAGGCATGAGGGGGAGAATTTCAGGGATTCCCTGAAATAGGGAGGAATGGGAGGGTGGCCCTGAGCTTGCCTATATCAGTTTTGATGTGTCATGTGTGCACCCCCTCTGGTGCCTATCAGTGCAGAAGCAGCCCTACAGAGCAGAGCCATATAAAACCCTTCGCTGGGGAAAGGCCCCAGAGATGGGGATGTGGTTAGTCTGGTGCACGGCAGCCCTGTGCTTCTTGGGAGCAAGTAAGTCTTTGGTGGAGCCATGAAATCCCGTTTCTGGTGTCTGCAGGTTACAGCTCCTTTGTTTTACTGTGTTTGTTTCTTTTGTTTTGTCTCACAGGACACACAGACGCTGAAATCACCCAAACACCAAGTCTGGTACTGAAGAGAGGACAGACAGCCCAGCTGACATGCAGACAAACTGATAATCATAACAATATGTACTGGTATCAGCAGCAGCAGGGGAAGGGGTTTCAGCTGATCTATTACTCTCTTGGTACAGACAACAAGGAAGATGGTGACAGTGACATTAAAAATGATTTCACAGCCCACCGACCACAGATTGAAGTCTTTGTCTTGAACATCATCTCTGTGAAGATGGAGCACTCGGCTGTGTATTTCTGTGCCAGCAGTTTAGACACAGCACTTCAGAGTCACCTCCTCCCTCTACAAAAACCTCCCCCCTCCAAGAGAGCTTCTCCTCCCATCTCCACATAAGAGAGAGATCAGGCTGCTCTCATGCAGACAGGAACAGCTCATTATGCATAGAAATACCAGCAAGGTGCTTCTGGGAGGAGAAGGGAATCAAAGGCAGAGCAGCTCTCTTAAGTATGGGTTATTTCCCAAACCATATACGCCCCCTGGTGTTCACCTGGCTAGTCCCGTTTTCAAGATGTCACAGCTGCAACCATGCAGTTCCCATCATGCAGGCATGAGACAGGGCAAATAGAAACCATAACTTTGTGTTCCAAAAAAAACAATACTCTCCCTAGAGCCATTCTCATAGCCAACAGAGCAGAGGTACCCAAACTTTTCTTATTGTGTACCCCCTTACCCACAGAGGCAGATTAATGTTTGTGGGGCCCTGGGCCACAGCAAGTGGGGGCACCTCCCCATCCCTTCCACCTGCAGTCCCTCCCCATCTCCCCGGTTCTCCTGCCGAGGAGCAGAGTTGGGGGCTTACCCTGCTCTGTCCACCCTGCGCTCCTATAGGGAGCAGGGGAACCCTCCGCACCCTGACCCTGTGTCCTTCTTAACACTACCTGTCTTTAGCCATCTGTCCCTATTTCACTGTTATGTACAGATATACTTATAGTGCAATGTACACAACCAAAAAACCCCCAACAACCCTGACTAAGTTCTGTGCTCAGTTAGACCAGACAATTGCTGGACAACTGAACCTGCGCTGTATGGTGATTGGAGGTGAGGGCACTGTACATCAGCGTCTCTGTGTATCTGTACTATCATTGGTACATCTTGAAGTAAATTAATTACCATATTTTATATAACAAATTCCCACAGAGTTTTAAAGCTTCGTCTGAGTAGCCTATTATGAAAATGCCATAAATAAATTCAATAAAATCCACCATTACAAAATGTCTCCCGTGTACCCCCCGGAGATGTCTCACGTACCTGCAGGGATACCCATAACACAGTTTGGGAACCCCTGCAATAATGGGTAATGAAGTGAACAATAAAAGGTTACAGGTCTGAAACAGCCTGTCCAATAGGGACAGTGACAGCCATTCGTGGACACATACATGTCAGAATGTTACAAGTCAAGGCAATCTCAGGACATTCATTCTGCACAGCACTTTGAAAGTTCACCCCAACCAGGAAGAGTTCAATAGATGTGGGAAATTAGAGAGCAATCACAAAACTCATTAAGTTGTCTTCAGGAAAGATATTATAGCAGGAAAGCTGAAAAGAACTAAGTATGTGTAAGTCACCCTTAACACAACCTTAACTCCACCTCCCTGGAGCTGGCAATAGCTGCTGGGAATGATCTGCATGTGCTCCAGCTGCATTCATTGGGTTAGGGTTAGCCGTAATGAATGGTAGAGGGATTAATTGGAGCAGCTTGGCAGAGCTGTGTTTGTGAGATGAGGGTATCTGGGGGAAGCTGTGCTGCTTGGGGGAGAGCCCCTCTCCCTGACCCCCATGTGTGCGATCAAAGGAAAGCGGTGCACACGTGCCTTGAGAGATCCAGAATGCCTTGTTTCAGCTCTGTGTAGGTCATGTCAGCTGTGGGGCACAGGGGTCTTCTTGCCATGGGGACTGTCAGCAGTTAGGTGGGAGTTGGGAGATGAGTGTGTGCTGTGGGTTTAATGAAAGGTCAGTGAAAGCAGAGTGGTAGATGGCATCACGTATATAACAGTGGAGGGTTTGTAAAAGGGGTTGTAAAATTTAGCAGTCCTGGTGTTCTGGCTGTGTGTGTACACTAATCATTTGAGTGTAATGACAGGTGTATGGAGCTCCTGTTCAGTACAGTGCAAAGGCAGGGTGGTGAGTATATGTCATGATGCATTGGGGAGAGGACAGAGTTAAGGTTACATGGGCATTTACCTTAACTTTTCCTTTCCTGGTTTTCACAAGTTTGTGCTTTGTGGCACTCAATGTTCTGGAAGGGCACAAAATGTCCTAGTTTGTTTTGTTTTTTTAACAGAAAGAGAAAAGTTGTTGGTAGGAGTTAGTGGTCATTTAGGTTTCTGTAGTTATCATGCAGGTGTGCAGCTGAGATGCTACTGTGGCTAGGTAATGAGAATAATAACTAGCTCTGCCATAGTGCTTTTCATCAGTACATCTCAAAGAACTTTACTGTCCCTCTTGTATAAATGGGGAAGCTGAGGCAAAGCACACACACACACACACACACACACACACACACTTACTTCCTTTGTTATTGTAGAATGGGGGTAATGGTCTGGCTTTGAAATGTTTGGAGTGCATTGTTTCTTACAAGGCTGGTGAGAGAAAACTCAGGTATGGTCTCCATCCCCAAAACTTGACTGTTTTTTTACATGGGCGTCATAGTCACTTTAAGCACATGAGAAAAGACTGGTGTATCTCTCACCATCTCCATGCCCTCCCTCACCATCCCCCGCAACGTATAGCTCCACACCATCATTTCCAGCTCACCTTCCCCTTACCATTCCATTAAGCCATCAGTACTTTAAAAGCCCAGTCTGCAATCAAAAAGTTTGTAAAAACTGGGAACTTTAAAAAAAGCTGTTTTTTCAGGGTCTGTATCTTGGGAACCCCGTGGTCAAATGATTGTAAATTTGGTTCACTAACTCTACCCCACAATCTCATGAGGCACCCCGAATTTCAAGGTATTCTGATTAACCATGAGGATTTTAGAGCACTTCAAAGCATCATACTTTAATTAGCAAGTGACTCTTAACCTTAACTGCCACTCTGCTATAATCATAGAAATCATAGAATCATAGAACTGGAAGGGACCTCGAGAGGTCATCTAGTCCAGTCCCCTGCACTTGTGGTAGGATTAATTATTATATAGACCATTCCTGACAGGTGTTTGTCTAACCTGTTTTTAAAAATCTCCAATGATGGAGATTCCACAACCTCCCTAGGCAATTTATTCCAGTGCTTAACCACCCTGACAGTTAGGAAGTTTTTCCTAAGGTCCAACCTTAACCTCCCTTGCTGCAATTTAAGCCCCTTGCTTCTTGTCCTATCCTCAGAGGTTAAGAAAAACAATTTTTCTTCCTCCTCCTCCTTGTAACAACTTTTTTATATACTTAAAAACTGTTATCATGTCCCCTCTCAGTCTTCTCTTTTCTAGACGAAACAAACCCAATTTTTTCAATCTTCCCTCATAGGCCATGATTTCTAGACCTTTAATAATTTTTGTCACTCTTCTCTGGACTCTCTGCAGTTTGTCCACATCCTTCCTGAAATGTGGCACCCAGAACTGGACACAATACTCCAGTTGAGGCCTAATCAGTGCAGAGTAGAGCAGAAGAATTACTTCTCGTGTCTTGCTTACAACACTCCTGCTAATACATCTCAGAAGTATGTTCGCTTTTTTTGCCACAGCGTTACACTGTTGACTCATATTTAGCTTATGGTCCACTATGACCCCCAGATCCCTTTCCGCAGTACTCCTTCCTAGGCAGTCATTTCCCATTTTGTAGGTGTGCAACTGATTGTTCCTTCCTAAATGGAGTACTTTGCATTTGTCCTTGTTGAATTTCATCCTATTTACTTCAGACCATTTCTCCAGTTTGTCAAGATCATTTTGAATTTTAATCCTATCCTCCAAAGCACTTGCAACCCCTCCCAGCTTGGTATCATCCGCAAACTTTATAAGTGTACTCTATATGCCATTATCTAAATCATTGATGAAGATATTGAACAGTACTGGACCCAGAACTGATCCCTGTGGGACCCCACTCATTATGCCCTTCCAGAATGACTGTGAACCACTGATAACTACTCTCTGGGAACAGTTTTCCAATGCTGAAGACAAAAAAACAAAGGGCGAAACCAACAAGATGCATATGTAATTATATGCATACCATGATCTCTCACTACTGGAACTCTCATTCCCCCTTGTCCCCACCAAAATGCCTTCCATACCTCATAAGTTTTCAGTGTAAGAGGTAGATTATAGTACTCTTGTTTCATAAGTAGTGCCATTGACTTTAGTGTCACTATTCATGGTATAAAGTACTCTTTGATGTTAGGGAACCAAAAAAACAGCCCTAAATGGCTGCAAAATAAGAAAGCACAAAAATAAAGTCTCCATAAGAGAATATGGTGTGTGTTTGAACTGTGGAACATGCTGCGTCTGAACTAAACACAAAGAAGCACCTGGCTGCAGCAAACTGTAGATTTCTGGAAAGATAAAAGTGCAGTGCATGGAAAACAAAATCCTAACAGTTATAGACACGTGTACAGCACTTTCAGATTGTTTGCTTATTGTCATCCCTTGCTGAATTCTGTCTAATTAAATTGTGAGAGCTTAAGTCAAATTTGTCATGCCATAAAGCATCATACACCTATGGTGCTGTTTCATATATACAGAGCTACAAGGGAAAATTTCAGGCTGGATAACTAGGAAACATTCCCTCACAATGAGAAAATGTATTATCCTGTGCTCTAGTTACCTGGGGGAAAGGTGGAAGCCCTGTTACTTAAAACTAGCCCAAAGGCAGCCCTGGAGAACAGAGAGTAGGGAACAATCCTGCAGTGACTGTGAGGAAAGAGGGGGTGCTGAGGCAATATGCAACCAGCAGTTCTCTTTCAATACCTCATGTTTGTCATTCAAGAGAGACCCAGAAAAATCATGTTTTTCTCATTTTTGAAAACAGGTCAGTGACCTACAAAGACCCACAAACCCCTAGTTTTCATGTGACACATCAGGAGCAACGGCTGCTTCTGCAAACACCCGCTGCAGCCTTCTGTGCAGTAAGATTATGTGATAACACAAGGCGGCAAAACCACCAGCCTCGCTGGGACAGATAGGCACTGCTATTTCAGTCTAACATGTGCCTCAGAGTGGAGTGCGGGGGGTGCTGTGGAAAGAGGTGATGATGAGTTACAGAAACGGTTTCACAAGCAAATGTTAAACCGCATCCTGTTATGTATAAAACTCAACTGCTATTCTCATAAATGAACAATATCAAGGTTGGTTAGGCTCATAATTTAAGCCATTCCCTTGCCTCTCTTAATCTGCATACGAGGCCTTTTGAAATGTTCTCTGCCATCCCATGCTGAGCTCTCCAGCTCCATCTCACCCTTGAACTGCAGCACCTGCTATTATTGTAGCCCTGGGCTCCCCTCACAGCTCTGCCAATGCCCCTGAGTCCTGCCCTGCAGCCCCCCTGCTATTCCAGTGTTGGACTCTCCACACAGCTCTTCCAATGCCGCTGAGTCCTGCCCTGCAGCCCCCCTGCTATTCCAGTGTTGGGCTCCCCTCACAGGTCTGCCAATGCCCCTCAGTTCTGCCCTGTAGCTCCCCTGCTATTCGAGCCCTTGCTATTCACCTTCCTTTTCTCGAAGAGATTACTGATAATACTGAAGTGCACAAATGGGGACTATGGTGATTTTAACCAAGCCTGTCTAGGCAGCTTTGCACGTTTTTGGACCCTAGTTATCATTTTTCCTTAGCCTTTTTGCTGCTGTCCTTAGATCTGTATTGCATCGAAGCCCTTCCACAATAATAATTGAACTCTTTAAAGAGATATGGAAGTTATGTCTCTTTAAGTAAGAATTTATCCTTCCAAGGGAGAGTATTGCCGTCTGAATCCCTGCTCATTACCACAAACATGGCAATAATATTGTTCCATTACTAGATGGAAAAGGTAGAATTATCAATAATAATGCAACAGAAGTGTTCAATGAATATTTCTTTTCTGTATTTGGGGAAGAAACAGATGATGCAGTCTAATCATATAGTGATGGTAACACTCTTTCCATTCCACCAGTATCTCTGGCAGATGTTAAACAGAATATACTAAAGTTAGATATTTTTAAATAGCAGGTCCAGATAACTTGCATGAGAGAATTTGAAAAGATCTGACTGAAGAGCTCTTAGTGGACCATTAATATTGATTTTCAATAGGTCTTGTAGCTCTCAGGAGGTTCCAGAAGACTGGAAGGAAACTAATGTTGTGCCAATTTTTAAAAAGGGTAAACAAGATGACCTGGGTAATTACAGACCAGTGAATCTGACATCGATCCTGGGCAAGATAATGGACAGGCTGATACAGAACTTGATTAATAAAGAATTAAATGTGAGTAATGTAGTTAATGCAAATCACCGTGGGTTTATGGGAAACAGATCCTGTCAAACTAACGATATCTTTTTTTGATGAGATGACAATTTTTTGATAATGGTAATAGGGGACAATATATTTAGATTTCTGTAATGTGTTTGACTGGTCACTGCCTAACATTTTGATTAAAAGACTAGAATGATGTATTAAAAATTGACTAATGGATAGGTCTCAAAATGAGAGAGACAATGTGGGTGAGGTAATATTTTTATTAGTTCAAACTGTGTTGGTGAGGGAGACAAGCTTTCAAGCTACACAGAGCTCTTTTTCAGGTCTGGGAAAGGAACTCCCAGCATCACAGCAAAATGCAAAGTGAAACAGATTGTTTAGCATAAGTAGTTAACACATATTGTAAGGGACCATTCAAGGTAGAGTGGCCTAAATCTTGTCTCTCTCCCCAACAGAAGTTAGTCCAATAAAAGATATTACCTCACCCATCTTGTCTCCTGACTACCTAATATTCTGGGACCAACATGGCTACAACTACATTGCATAGGTCTCAAAATGTAATTGTAAACTGGGAATAGTCATTGAGTGGATGTGTTTCAAGTGGGGTCACACAGGATCAGTTCTTGGCCCTATGCTATTTAACATTTTATCAATGACCTGGAAGAAAACATAACATCATTATTGATAAAGTTTGCAGATGATACAAAAATAACAAAGACAACAGGTTGAGAACAATGTGGATTGCTTGCTAAACTGGGCACAAGCAAATAATATGTGTTTTAATATGACTAAACGTAAATGTATACATCTGGGAATAAAAAACTTACATAATGGGAGACTATCTTGGGAAACAGTGACTCTGAAAAAGATTTGGGGATCATTGGGGATAATCAGCAGAACATAAGCTCCCAAAAAAGCTAATGCAATCTGTGTTGTATAAACAGGAGAATCTCGAGTAGAAGCAGAGAAATTATTTTATCTCTGTATTTGGTATTTTTGCAACTGCTGCTGGAATACTGTGTGCTTTTCTGGTATCCACAATTCAAGAAGTATGTTGATAAATTGGAGAGGGTTCAGAGAAGTGCCACCAGAATGATTAAAGGATTAGAAAACCTGCCTTATAGATGCAAAAGGCTCAATCTATTTAGCTTCACAAAGAGAAGTTTAAGGGGTAATTTGATTACAGTCTATAAGTATCTACATGGGGAACAAATATTTAATAATGGGATCTTCAATATAGCAGAGAAAGGTATAACATGATCCAATGGCTTGAAGTTGGATCTAGACAAATTCAGACTGGAAATAAGGCGTAAATCTTTAACAGTGAGAGTAATTAACCATTGGAACAATTTACCAAAGATTGTGGTGGATTCTCCATCACTGATAATTTTTAAATCAAAATTAAATGTTTTTCTAAAAGATCTGCTCTAGGAATTATTTTGGGGAAGTTCTATGGCCTGGGTTATACAGAATTTCAGACTAGATGATCACAATGGTCCCTTCTAGCCTTGGAATTTATGAATCTATGAAAACATAAAACTAGAGATGGGCATGAGTCACAAAATTCAGATCTGGATTTGAACTTATAGAATCTGGGGGTGTTTAGATCCTGGGCTTTGGCTTGGACATATCTCTACATAACAGATGTCCTTGTTTCCCCTCCCCGTGCCTTGGGATTAAGTGAGCTGCCTCTGAATCACTCAGTATTTAACCCGAGGAACCCACTGCCAAAGGATATTAATTTAGTAAGAGTAAAAAAAAGGTTAGACAATCTTATGAATAAGGATATTTGTAGGGACACTATCTGGGGTTATCAATTCTTCTGCTTCATTGTCTGTGATGAGGAAGAAACTCCTCTTGTTGTATAATAGTGTACCATTTATAGATGGTTTCCACTACTAATCCACATTAAAAAACAAGAAATGTATGAAACAGAACAACTTGTGTTATCTATTTTTCAAGCTTAAAACAGCACTGACATCTAAGCAGTATATGGCTCCCATTTTTCACTATTGTCTCTTTCCTGTCCTTACTTCCACACCACTATAATAATAAATGGCTTGAAACGAAATGTGCCATTGCTATTATGAGAGCCTTCTAGTGGTAGCAATGCTACTTTACATGTGGTGCAACTCAAAATGCTGCATGGTAAAAGAAGTGAGCCAACATGGCTGCCTCTTCACTACAAAACTCACCATAGCCTGGTGTCATTATTTGTTGTGTTATCTTCCAAATTTCACCTATGTCTACTCTACAGAGGCTATGCTGCCATAGCTATCTCAGCATAGCCTCCTTGTGTAGACGTAGCCCATACCAACAGAAGTTTTTTTGTCCATGTAGGCACACCACCTCCTTCAATGATGTTAGCTATGTCAAAAGAAACAATCTTCTATAGGCATAGCTGCAACTACACTGGGTATTTTGTCTGCGTAGATATGTCGGTTAGGGCCTTGGTTTTTTCACATCCCTGACTGACATCGCTATGCCAATATAACTTTTTAAGTATAGATCAAGCCTGAGAGTGTAAGCGCCTAGTGTCAGGACCCTTGTCTTTTTACCTGTAGAGTGCCATGCACTCCTTTGAGTTTGTGTAGAGATACATAAGATAGATATTTAGATAGATGGACAAAATGGGGGAGAGAGAGTTAAGCTTTCATTTGAAGCATGTGATATTCTCCATTATCAAAATCAGGACTGGATGAGATGGAACAGTGTTTTTTTCCAACACAGCAAGAAGTAAGATACTAGTGTAGATGGATGCATGGTTCTCTCCTGGTAAACTAGTAGATGGGATGACACTGGACTAGATGGTCCAATGCTTTGATCCACTGTAACAGGAAGGAGAAAACCTGACTAGTGGGAACAATGAGTTTCTTTCAGTAAAGCAGGAGGTGGGTTCCTCTTGGCAAAGCAGAGGGCGCGATACAAGAGTAGGTGCACAGTGGGATGACGTTGCATGGAGACTCTCTATTTTAATGGACTCATATACTGCAGCCAATACAATTGCTACATAATTCACACATAGAGACACACATAGAGACCCCTTGGGAGATTGGACTACAATTCTAGCCCTTCAGCTCAAGAAACACAGGCCTCTTCCATTTTCATTAAGAGCGACAACCCAACCCCACTCCCCCATGTTCTCTAAGTTCTGTGAATGTTACAGGCATTTTTGTTTCATACTTCAGCAGCTGACAAAAAAATGCAGAAAACCTCATTAAGGATTCCATAAGTGTTTATTAAAAGCTGCTGTTTCAAACAAGCAAATACAGCCAGACAACCCCAAATTGCTGTCTTTGTACATTTATTGTAACAAAAGCCTAAGTGCTGTGTTGGTTTCTGAAAAAAATCAGGACTTGTAAAACTAATGCAGCTGCAGCTTCTTCTCTCTCCAGGCAGCCGTGTCATCCACCTCGGGCCAGCTTCTTCTACTGCACTTGCTGTGGGAGGGAAGGGAATAGAACTGGAGATTAGTCATGGGCCACCACTAACCACTGAGAACCAAGCAATGATCATCCTGTGATTGAAACACCAGGGGGAGGAGCAAACAGTCAAGTTTTCCATAGTGCAGCTTGTTTCTGCACAGCCATCCCCATCTCAATTTTGTTTCATACATTAAGGATCTAGATAGATTAATTTATGAGGAGACATTAAAGGAACTAATTATGTACTGGGTACCTAACTGACGGAAGGTTGATTAAATTAGATAGATAGATAGATAGATAGATAGATAGATAGATAGATAGATAGATAGATAGNTCAGAAGTATGTTCGCTTTTTTTGCCACAGCGTTACACTGTTGACTCATATTTAGCTTATGGTCCACTATGACCCCCAGATCCCTTTCCGCAGTACTCCTTCCTAGGCAGTCATTTCCCATTTTGTAGGTGTGCAACTGATTGTTCCTTCCTAAATGGAGTACTTTGCATTTGTCCTTGTTGAATTTCATCCTATTTACTTCAGACCATTTCTCCAGTTTGTCAAGATCATTTTGAATTTTAATCCTATCCTCCAAAGCACTTGCAACCCCTCCCAGCTTGGTATCATCCGCAAACTTTATAAGTGTACTCTATATGCCATTATCTAAATCATTGATGAAGATATTGAACAGTACTGGACCCAGAACTGATCCCTGTGGGACCCCACTCATTATGCCCTTCCAGAATGACTGTGAACCACTGATAACTACTCTCTGGGAACAGTTTTCCAATGCTGAAGACAAAAAAACAAAGGGCGAAACCAACAAGATGCATATGTAATTATATGCATACCATGATCTCTCACTACTGGAACTCTCATTCCCCCTTGTCCCCACCAAAATGCCTTCCATACCTCATAAGTTTTCAGTGTAAGAGGTAGATTATAGTACTCTTGTTTCATAAGTAGTGCCATTGACTTTAGTGTCACTATTCATGGTATAAAGTACTCTTTGATGTTAGGGAACCAAAAAAACAGCCCTAAATGGCTGCAAAATAAGAAAGCACAAAAATAAAGTCTCCATAAGAGAATATGGTGTGTGTTTGAACTGTGGAACATGCTGCGTCTGAACTAAACACAAAGAAGCACCTGGCTGCAGCAAACTGTAGATTTCTGGAAAGATAAAAGTGCAGTGCATGGAAAACAAAATCCTAACAGTTATAGACACGTGTACAGCACTTTCAGATTGTTTGCTTATTGTCATCCCTTGCTGAATTCTGTCTAATTAAATTGTGAGAGCTTAAGTCAAATTTGTCATGCCATAAAGCATCATACACCTATGGTGCTGTTTCATATATACAGAGCTACAAGGGAAAATTTCAGGCTGGATAACTAGGAAACATTCCCTCACAATGAGAAAATGTATTATCCTGTGCTCTAGTTACCTGGGGGAAAGGTGGAAGCCCTGTTACTTAAAACTAGCCCAAAGGCAGCCCTGGAGAACAGAGAGTAGGGAACAATCCTGCAGTGACTGTGAGGAAAGAGGGGGTGCTGAGGCAATATGCAACCAGCAGTTCTCTTTCAATACCTCATGTTTGTCATTCAAGAGAGACCCAGAAAAATCATGTTTTTCTCATTTTTGAAAACAGGTCAGTGACCTACAAAGACCCACAAACCCCTAGTTTTCATGTGACACATCAGGAGCAACGGCTGCTTCTGCAAACACCCGCTGCAGCCTTCTGTGCAGTAAGATTATGTGATAACACAAGGCGGCAAAACCACCAGCCTCGCTGGGACAGATAGGCACTGCTATTTCAGTCTAACATGTGCCTCAGAGTGGAGTGCGGGGGGTGCTGTGGAAAGAGGTGATGATGAGTTACAGAAACGGTTTCACAAGCAAATGTTAAACCGCATCCTGTTATGTATAAAACTCAACTGCTATTCTCATAAATGAACAATATCAAGGTTGGTTAGGCTCATAATTTAAGCCATTCCCTTGCCTCTCTTAATCTGCATACGAGGCCTTTTGAAATGTTCTCTGCCATCCCATGCTGAGCTCTCCAGCTCCATCTCACCCTTGAACTGCAGCACCTGCTATTATTGTAGCCCTGGGCTCCCCTCACAGCTCTGCCAATGCCCCTGAGTCCTGCCCTGCAGCCCCCCTGCTATTCCAGTGTTGGACTCTCCACACAGCTCTTCCAATGCCGCTGAGTCCTGCCCTGCAGCCCCCCTGCTATTCCAGTGTTGGGCTCCCCTCACAGGTCTGCCAATGCCCCTCAGTTCTGCCCTGTAGCTCCCCTGCTATTCGAGCCCTTGCTATTCACCTTCCTTTTCTCGAAGAGATTACTGATAATACTGAAGTGCACAAATGGGGACTATGGTGATTTTAACCAAGCCTGTCTAGGCAGCTTTGCACGTTTTTGGACCCTAGTTATCATTTTTCCTTAGCCTTTTTGCTGCTGTCCTTAGATCTGTATTGCATCGAAGCCCTTCCACAATAATAATTGAACTCTTTAAAGAGATATGGAAGTTATGTCTCTTTAAGTAAGAATTTATCCTTCCAAGGGAGAGTATTGCCGTCTGAATCCCTGCTCATTACCACAAACATGGCAATAATATTGTTCCATTACTAGATGGAAAAGGTAGAATTATCAATAATAATGCAACAGAAGTGTTCAATGAATATTTCTTTTCTGTATTTGGGGAAGAAACAGATGATGCAGTCTAATCATATAGTGATGGTAACACTCTTTCCATTCCACCAGTATCTCTGGCAGATGTTAAACAGAATATACTAAAGTTAGATATTTTTAAATAGCAGGTCCAGATAACTTGCATGAGAGAATTTGAAAAGATCTGACTGAAGAGCTCTTAGTGGACCATTAATATTGATTTTCAATAGGTCTTGTAGCTCTCAGGAGGTTCCAGAAGACTGGAAGGAAACTAATGTTGTGCCAATTTTTAAAAAGGGTAAACAAGATGACCTGGGTAATTACAGACCAGTGAATCTGACATCGATCCTGGGCAAGATAATGGACAGGCTGATACAGAACTTGATTAATAAAGAATTAAATGTGAGTAATGTAGTTAATGCAAATCACCGTGGGTTTATGGGAAACAGATCCTGTCAAACTAACGATATCTTTTTTTGATGAGATGACAATTTTTTGATAATGGTAATAGGGGACAATATATTTAGATTTCTGTAATGTGTTTGACTGGTCACTGCCTAACATTTTGATTAAAAGACTAGAATGATGTATTAAAAATTGACTAATGGATAGGTCTCAAAATGAGAGAGACAATGTGGGTGAGGTAATATTTTTATTAGTTCAAACTGTGTTGGTGAGGGAGACAAGCTTTCAAGCTACACAGAGCTCTTTTTCAGGTCTGGGAAAGGAACTCCCAGCATCACAGCAAAATGCAAAGTGAAACAGATTGTTTAGCATAAGTAGTTAACACATATTGTAAGGGACCATTCAAGGTAGAGTGGCCTAAATCTTGTCTCTCTCCCCAACAGAAGTTAGTCCAATAAAAGATATTACCTCACCCATCTTGTCTCCTGACTACCTAATATTCTGGGACCAACATGGCTACAACTACATTGCATAGGTCTCAAAATGTAATTGTAAACTGGGAATAGTCATTGAGTGGATGTGTTTCAAGTGGGGTCACACAGGATCAGTTCTTGGCCCTATGCTATTTAACATTTTATCAATGACCTGGAAGAAAACATAACATCATTATTGATAAAGTTTGCAGATGATACAAAAATAACAAAGACAACAGGTTGAGAACAATGTGGATTGCTTGCTAAACTGGGCACAAGCAAATAATATGTGTTTTAATATGACTAAACGTAAATGTATACATCTGGGAATAAAAAACTTACATAATGGGAGACTATCTTGGGAAACAGTGACTCTGAAAAAGATTTGGGGATCATTGGGGATAATCAGCAGAACATAAGCTCCCAAAAAAGCTAATGCAATCTGTGTTGTATAAACAGGAGAATCTCGAGTAGAAGCAGAGAAATTATTTTATCTCTGTATTTGGTATTTTTGCAACTGCTGCTGGAATACTGTGTGCTTTTCTGGTATCCACAATTCAAGAAGTATGTTGATAAATTGGAGAGGGTTCAGAGAAGTGCCACCAGAATGATTAAAGGATTAGAAAACCTGCCTTATAGATGCAAAAGGCTCAATCTATTTAGCTTCACAAAGAGAAGTTTAAGGGGTAATTTGATTACAGTCTATAAGTATCTACATGGGGAACAAATATTTAATAATGGGATCTTCAATATAGCAGAGAAAGGTATAACATGATCCAATGGCTTGAAGTTGGATCTAGACAAATTCAGACTGGAAATAAGGCGTAAATCTTTAACAGTGAGAGTAATTAACCATTGGAACAATTTACCAAAGATTGTGGTGGATTCTCCATCACTGATAATTTTTAAATCAAAATTAAATGTTTTTCTAAAAGATCTGCTCTAGGAATTATTTTGGGGAAGTTCTATGGCCTGGGTTATACAGAATTTCAGACTAGATGATCACAATGGTCCCTTCTAGCCTTGGAATTTATGAATCTATGAAAACATAAAACTAGAGATGGGCATGAGTCACAAAATTCAGATCTGGATTTGAACTTATAGAATCTGGGGGTGTTTAGATCCTGGGCTTTGGCTTGGACATATCTCTACATAACAGATGTCCTTGTTTCCCCTCCCCGTGCCTTGGGATTAAGTGAGCTGCCTCTGAATCACTCAGTATTTAACCCGAGGAACCCACTGCCAAAGGATATTAATTTAGTAAGAGTAAAAAAAAGGTTAGACAATCTTATGAATAAGGATATTTGTAGGGACACTATCTGGGGTTATCAATTCTTCTGCTTCATTGTCTGTGATGAGGAAGAAACTCCTCTTGTTGTATAATAGTGTACCATTTATAGATGGTTTCCACTACTAATCCACATTAAAAAACAAGAAATGTATGAAACAGAACAACTTGTGTTATCTATTTTTCAAGCTTAAAACAGCACTGACATCTAAGCAGTATATGGCTCCCATTTTTCACTATTGTCTCTTTCCTGTCCTTACTTCCACACCACTATAATAATAAATGGCTTGAAACGAAATGTGCCATTGCTATTATGAGAGCCTTCTAGTGGTAGCAATGCTACTTTACATGTGGTGCAACTCAAAATGCTGCATGGTAAAAGAAGTGAGCCAACATGGCTGCCTCTTCACTACAAAACTCACCATAGCCTGGTGTCATTATTTGTTGTGTTATCTTCCAAATTTCACCTATGTCTACTCTACAGAGGCTATGCTGCCATAGCTATCTCAGCATAGCCTCCTTGTGTAGACGTAGCCCATACCAACAGAAGTTTTTTTGTCCATGTAGGCACACCACCTCCTTCAATGATGTTAGCTATGTCAAAAGAAACAATCTTCTATAGGCATAGCTGCAACTACACTGGGTATTTTGTCTGCGTAGATATGTCGGTTAGGGCCTTGGTTTTTTCACATCCCTGACTGACATCGCTATGCCAATATAACTTTTTAAGTATAGATCAAGCCTGAGAGTGTAAGCGCCTAGTGTCAGGACCCTTGTCTTTTTACCTGTAGAGTGCCATGCACTCCTTTGAGTTTGTGTAGAGATACATAAGATAGATATTTAGATAGATGGACAAAATGGGGGAGAGAGAGTTAAGCTTTCATTTGAAGCATGTGATATTCTCCATTATCAAAATCAGGACTGGATGAGATGGAACAGTGTTTTTTTCCAACACAGCAAGAAGTAAGATACTAGTGTAGATGGATGCATGGTTCTCTCCTGGTAAACTAGTAGATGGGATGACACTGGACTAGATGGTCCAATGCTTTGATCCACTGTAACAGGAAGGAGAAAACCTGACTAGTGGGAACAATGAGTTTCTTTCAGTAAAGCAGGAGGTGGGTTCCTCTTGGCAAAGCAGAGGGCGCGATACAAGAGTAGGTGCACAGTGGGATGACGTTGCATGGAGACTCTCTATTTTAATGGACTCATATACTGCAGCCAATACAATTGCTACATAATTCACACATAGAGACACACATAGAGACCCCTTGGGAGATTGGACTACAATTCTAGCCCTTCAGCTCAAGAAACACAGGCCTCTTCCATTTTCATTAAGAGCGACAACCCAACCCCACTCCCCCATGTTCTCTAAGTTCTGTGAATGTTACAGGCATTTTTGTTTCATACTTCAGCAGCTGACAAAAAAATGCAGAAAACCTCATTAAGGATTCCATAAGTGTTTATTAAAAGCTGCTGTTTCAAACAAGCAAATACAGCCAGACAACCCCAAATTGCTGTCTTTGTACATTTATTGTAACAAAAGCCTAAGTGCTGTGTTGGTTTCTGAAAAAAATCAGGACTTGTAAAACTAATGCAGCTGCAGCTTCTTCTCTCTCCAGGCAGCCGTGTCATCCACCTCGGGCCAGCTTCTTCTACTGCACTTGCTGTGGGAGGGAAGGGAATAGAACTGGAGATTAGTCATGGGCCACCACTAACCACTGAGAACCAAGCAATGATCATCCTGTGATTGAAACACCAGGGGGAGGAGCAAACAGTCAAGTTTTCCATAGTGCAGCTTGTTTCTGCACAGCCATCCCCATCTCAATTTTGTTTCATACATTAAGGATCTAGATAGATTAATTTATGAGGAGACATTAAAGGAACTAATTATGTACTGGGTACCTAACTGACGGAAGGTTGATTAAATTAGATAGATAGATAGATAGATAGATAGATAGATAGATAGATAGATAGATAGATAGATAGATCGATCAGCTGGTTCTCCTTTCACTGATGCTGGTGTAAATCAGGAACAACTCCATTTACATTAATGGGATCACACCAACATAATACTGGTGTAAGGGCTGGTCTACACTAGAAAATTAGGTCAGTATAACTATGTTGTGGAAAAATCCACATCCCTGAGTGACAGAGTTAAACTGACCTAACCTCTGGTACAGACAGCACTAGGTCAAAAGGAGAATTTTCCCATTGACGTAGCTACCACCTCTCGGGGAGGTGGATTACCTCCTCCAACAGGAGAACCACTCTCACCAGCGTAGGTAGTGTCTTCACTGAAGTGCTGCAGCGTTTTAAGTGTAGACAAACCCTTAGTAACAGAAAAATCAGGGTCACTGTGTTTGAATGGTGTACACCTCAAGGATAGACACAAATTGACCCTGGGACTAGACCTCAGGGAACAACCCTCTATTGGCTGGTGAGGGGGAAGAAAATGGACAAATTGTGACCAAATGTGTCTTTTTATCTGTAATTTCTCAGATGCCCACTGCCACCAGCCAGTGCTATAGCTGGAGGGGATTCACTGCTATTTTATTGTTGGTGCTTCCTGTTAAGTAATGGTCAGGGGCATATCCAATGGGTGAAACCTTACACTGAATTTTCCCATTCAGTCACTAAGGCTATGAAAGTTTCTGCACAACAGAAACAGTGTGGTTTCTGCTTGACTATGCTGAATGCCTCATGTGTGATTGGAAAAGAAAGAGTCAGCTCAGATGGCCTCAAGATATTTCCGATAAGCACTGTTAAAAATGAGAAAGAATGGATGACTGCAAGCACACCACTAGATAAACAAGCTTTCTTAACTCACTCTCTCTTTCGTTTTTATTCTTTCTCTCTACATATCTGTTTATCTTTCTTTTTCTTTCTCTTTCCCTCACATCTTTTCTGATTCTCTCTCTGTTCTCTCATTTTACCTCCGTTGTTTCTCTCTCATCTTTCTTCCTCTTCTCTCAATTTTCTCTCATTCCCCATCTTTTGTCTATCACATTTCACACTTCCTCTTCCTTCTCTTGTCTCTCTCTTGCATTCTCTCTCTCCCTTTCTCTCTCAACACTTGCACTCTCTCCATCACTCTAGCTTACTCTCTTGCAAACCAGGAGGTGCAGAGACATGGGGGGGGGGGGGAACGTCACTGAACTTTTTTGCATCTTAAAAGTTGTGGAGATTTCAGGGGGGGGGGCAGCAGAGGTTCATGGCTGTTCTCATTTTGTCCAAACTAGTCTCCTCCCCACCCACCATCTCTATTCTAGTTAGAATGGACCTGGCCCAGAGTGCATAGAATAAGAAACCTCCTCTCACCTTGTTCCTTAGCATTAGCCCCATCACAAAGACCCCATACAAGGCACTCTTGAAAATGAGCAGAACGTACACACTCTTGCCTGCCATGGCACTTCTCAGATACGACTCTGAAAAGCAAGGGGGAAAATAATACATCAAAACCAACAGAGAAGTGAAAGATTTCTTTGGAGAATTTACCCAGCCCAGTGGGGTTCTTTTAATCCTGTAGATTAGCAGAAGATGGTGCAATGCTTATCTGTAAAATCCACTGACTGCCCATTTGGCTGCTTATGGCTGTACCACCAAGGAGGGCTGGATCTCCAAAGCTAAAGATTGTCAGCCCTGGCCAGCAATTGGTTTGAAGACTGCTAAGGAAAACCTAAGAGTTTGAAGAAGTGGTGGTGACTCAGAAGGTGGCAGCCTTCCCCCAAAGATAACATTGATCCCAATACGTCAGTGTGGTGCTAGGGGGTGCTGTGCTGCAGAGAGTGGGGTAGGTGACTCAATAGGGGGTGCTCTCCCTTCTGAGTCACTACTGACCCTAATGACCCTGTGTGGTCTTAGGGGCTCTGTGCTGCTGAAGGTTATATCTTTAGGATGAGATCTAAAGCTGAGGTCCTGGCCACTGGTGGTTAGTACAGGTCCCACAGAACTTTTTGTGAGTGGAGGGGTGTGAGTCCCAGTGTGTGTGCCTATGCACATACTCACCCACAACTCTGTGAACCAAGAAACATGTACACACATGTGCACCCACACATACAAATATGCACATAAGCACATGCACACCTGTGCATGACAGCATGAATACACATGCCCACATGCACAAACATCCACAGCAGTACATCAATGTATACATACATGCATGCACACCTGAACATTCATGTGCACATGCACACATGCATACAGTACAGAGGGAGAAGGGGCTTTAACTGACCTTCTGAGACACTGCAATCTGAAAGGAGAAACAAGCAGAAGTTAGTATCTGAGCCCAGCTATCTGTGCCTTTTACAAGGAACTCCCAGTTTCTCACAATTAATTGGGTGGGGGAAGGGTGGAAGGGAGAATTATATGTCTATTCACTAGCTTGTAGGAGAGCTGATTTGGATTCCAGTCCCGGTCTCAGATCCCAAGGGCTGGCAGAGGCTGGAATGTGGCATACAGTGGTCCTATGCCCCAGGGTTGAGCAAATTGCTCTGCTTTGCAGAACTCTGCGGTGACAATTCCCACTCTTGGACTCTCTTTTGGGACAGCAGTGATTTAAGTGGTGATGACGTGGTGTGCTGGGCAGGAGCCCTGCCTTCCATTCCAACTCCTAACCCCAGAGGTGGGAATGCTGCAGAGGCCAGACCCCAGCACACTAGAGCTTTTGTGCTCCGTACTCACCAGCTACACCACTGATGACTTTATCATATGTTTGTGTCTCATTCCCGTAGAACTCAACAAAGCACTGGAATCTGTTCTTGGGGTTGGACCATTCCTGGCGTGAGATCCTCAGGCGGCTGGTCAGTGAGTATTTTTCTTTGTTTTTGGCCATGAGAGATTCATCCGTCCTCACGTCCTCTTTCCTCTCAACACCATTCACCCGCCAAACCAGCTTGATGTGGTCAGGGTAGAAATCTGTGGCTAGGCACACCAGGGTGGCCTTCCTCTTCTCTTTGATCTCCTGCTTCGACGGGGGAAAGATGGCCACTTCGGGGACAGTGATTTTGGACACATCCTCTGGAACAGAAATCAAGATGACACAGAGAGCCCTGCACAAACCTTCTCCTGCCTTGTGCGAACAACCCCTCCCGGATCCATGTATCTGACTCTGAATGTGTTGTATGAGGAGGTAGATGCTTCTAGAGGCAGATTCAATGCCCTCTTTAGAACTCTACACAGGAGGCCCATCATTTTAAACCAAAAGAGAAAATTATATTTTTTTATTATACTGTACTTGAGTCTGAATCAGTAACCACTGTATATGTACCACCTCCACTGAAGTCAATAGGAAGTTTTGGCTGCAGAATCTGGCCCCAATATTTAAAAAAGACAGCTACAGAGCAAATATAAAGTCTCTATATCTAGTCATTCATTGAGCCCTGTTGCTCTGTAATTCCTTACAGCATTGGGGTGCTCTGTGTTTCACCTCAGAAAAAGATGCTGAAGACTGCACCCTCCTTTTGCTAACCCAAACTTTCCAATCTCTCAGCAAGCTCTCCTTGCTTTCTCTCCCGCAATTTTAAAAAGGACAAAAGAAATAAAAAATCCAGCCCACAAATATCCAAAGAGAAGCTTGAGACAGAAGCCCAAGACTGTGAATGTTTTGTTATTTAACAAACAAACAAACAAACAAACAAACAAACGCTTCCTTACCCAGGACAGTCAGTTTGGTTCCTGTGCCAAAATACTGTTCATACCCAGAGCACAGAGACACAGGGCAGTAGTAAAACTGAGCAAAGTAGCAACTTACTGTTCAAGGGCTTGACTCTACACACTCCTCACACAGGCTGAACTCTCATTGAAGTCAATGGAAGTTTTGCCTGAATAGGGACTGCAGGGCTAGGCCTGTGGTGTCTCTCTATAGAGACAAAATGAACACATGTGAGTACAAACCTATATGACCATGAAAGGCACATAGGGAGGACCTCTGCTATTGATGTACTTCCCACTTTCACAGGACTCATCAGCTCCATCGCTTCCACTACAGTTTTCTTTATCCTGCTCTTGACTTTGCAGTGGCAGAGGGGATCCGTCACCCATTCCACGAGGGGAGTCAATTCCATGGCCCACTTCCTCTGGCTCATAATAAATTTTTCCTATTGTTTAATACTAGATTTTCCTTCCTGGACCCTAGGTTTTCCATCTTTGTCCTGCCATCTTCTGAAAGAGATCCCCATTCTTCCTCCACATATATTATTTCTTCAAGGGAATGATGTCTAGACAGTGCCTTATTGGACAGAGGAGGCAGTGGGTTGCAATCAACAGAGCACCAGACTCTGTGGGCCAGATTTTCAAAAGAGCTCAACTCACATTATTGCAGCAAACTAGGAGGCCAGATTTTCAAAGGCTCAGCATAATATAAGGAGATATACCTATCTCATAGAACTGGAAGGGATCTTGAAAGGTCATCAAGTCCAGTCCCCCGCCTTCACTAGCAGGACCAATTTTTTGCCCCAGATCCCTAAATGTCCCCCTCAAGGATTGAACTCACAACCCTGGGTTTAGCGGGCCAATGCTCAAACCACTGACCTATCCCTCCCCCCATGTTGGGTGGAGAGCTCTTTTGAAAATTGGGCCATGAATAAAGAGGCTTGGGTTCTGTTCCCAACTAGGCCACACTTGTTATGTGACCTTGGGCAAATCACTTAACTGATCTGTGCCTCAATTTCCCAAGCTGTAAAACTTGTAATGTCCACCCATCTTAGTGAAGTGCTTTGAAATCTATGGATGCAAAATACTAAATATTATTATGAAGAGTTTTCTTACCACATTCCTAGTATATATGATTAAATTAACACGTTATCTGTGGACCTGTATGAATATAGCCTAAAAATCAAGCTATTAATTACGGATGGTTGAAATTTTTTTGTTTCTAATTGTTTTATCAAAAAATTGGAAACATTCTGTAGAAATGTTGACTGAAATAATGTTTTATTGTTTCCTTCAAAATTTTTCTGATAAAAGAATTCCTATTTTTAACTAGTGCTCCTATTCATCCAACCATCCCTGTGTCTCTTCTACCATCATTACAGAGGGATTGCATGGGCTGTTCTAATATATTGCAGAACCAGGAGCACATGGATAGGAATTGTGAATAGAAAAAATAAGGCTGACCACTCAACAATATTTCCTCATGGTCAAGGTCTGTTAAGTTGTGTCTGCAAATAAGTGTCTGAGTGAGCAGAATCCCAGCCCTTAGACATGGGGAAAAGACTTGTTTCATTACACCTACTGTACCCCCTCTTCTCAAGCAGAGCAAGGCTATTCCTTACAGCAGTGGCTTTCAACCTTTCCAGACTATTATACCCCTTTCAGGAGGTTGATTTGTCTTGCGTACCCCCAAGTTTCACCTCACTTAAAAACTACTTGCTTACAAAATCAGACATAAAAATACAAAAGTGTCACAGCACACTAGTACTGAAAAATTGCTCACTTTCTCATTTTTACCATATAATTATAAACTAAATCATGAGCCCCAGTTTGAGAAACACTGATATAGTATATAGCGCAGTATAAACAAGTCTTTGTATATGAAATTTTAGTTTGTACTGACTTTGCTAGAGTTTGTACAGACTTTTCATGTAGCCTGTTGTAAAACTAGGCAAATATCTAGGTGAGTTGACATACCCCTCGGAAGACCTCTGGGTACCCCCAGGGGTATGTGTACCCCTTGTTGCAAATCACTGCCTTATAGTACACTCTCAAGGGGCTTTCCCTTTGGAGACTATTTCAAGATCTCTCCCCCCACACACTAGAAATCATTCCCGATACAATATGTGAAGGATTTCTCTTTAATTCAGTTCCAGCCCCTTTATCCCTAGTTATTCCCTCATGGACTACACTTAAAAAAACCCATCTTCTTCCTTAGTATTTCATCCTTCCCTGTCTTTCTCTCTTGTGTGTCTTCTTTGTCTGTTTCCTTTTTTGTTCCTTTTTTTCTTGTCACCTTTTTATTACAAATCCAGCACACTCTCCTTAAATATGCTCCCCAGACATGTCCCAGGCAGATCACATAATGTTAGGCACAGAATTATCTTTTCTGATATAGATTGGTGCAATCACAAACCAGCAAGAAAAAAAACCTCTGGGGGTGAAATGCTGGCCTTATTAAAGTCAGTGGGAGTTTTGCCATTGACGCCAAGGGAGCCGCGATTTCACCCAAGTGTTTTACACCTTCCTTTTGCGGATTCTATCTTCCCAAAATGAAAATGCCTTTTATTGGCTATGGGTTTCTTAGGAAATGTACAGATCTCACTGGGCTGCTAGAGACAGATCATGAGATGATAAAACTATTTATTTTTCTTACCTAGAACTGTGAGTCGGGTCCCATCTCCAAAATATTGCACTGAGCCAGAACCAGAGCACAGCATTTCCCCCCATGCTACAAATGCCCTGGAACACAGACTTGTTTCTACTTACCAGCTTTTCATTATTTTATGTTTCTCTGCTTCATCCCTCACTGTCTGTCTTAATCTCTGTCTGTCTGTCTGGTTCTCTGTCCCTCTTTTCTCTAGATTAACCCCATTAGAGACAAGTTCATCAATTTGGCTGCCACCAGAAATGCTTCTAAAAACTGGTTTTTATTATAGTCTCTTTGCCTGCTATTTTCTTCCTTCCTTTGTTTGTTTCTCTCTTTCCACTCACCCAAAACTGTCAGCTGTGTCCCTGCTCCAAAATACTGTGTGTTTGCTCCAGTTCACAGCCTCTTGGAGCTGCACCAAAACCATCCCTCCCAATCCTCCACTCCATCCAAACCCCACCAAAACCACTCTACACTCCTTAGGGACTGGGCAGAACAGGGCTGCTTTGGTGGGGCTAGGGGATGCTGCCATCTCCATAAAGTGCCGTTAGATTGTATTTAGTCTATTTTCTCCTAGCCAGTGCAGAATTGTTCTCTATATTCTACTCTCCTGGGCTTTGTCCTGCCCTAGTTTTAAATAACTCAAGCAATGACACTTGCGGAGAATATTCTACATTCTGCTATCCACCCCAAAGGCTTCCCTCTTCATTCAGTTTCACTAATTCATGCTTCAAGAATCCTGCCCCTTTCACACTCCCAAACCCAGTCCTCTCCCAGCGTGGGGTGTATGTTATGTTATTTTGTCATCATTTTCACTCACCCAGAACTGTCAGTCGAGTTCCGGCTCCAAAATACTGGATGTCTGTGGAGCACAGCTTCACATTGCAACATCAAAACTACTCACTACACAGTCCTGGAGTGCTCCAGAGGAGATGCCATTGTTAACCCTAAAAATGCTGGACTCTTCCAGAATCGTAGCCAAAGGCATGCTCAGGAGAAAGTATGTGCATCTAGCCATCTAGCTGTGCTGTCTCAGCAGCATTTAGAAGACTAATATCCTGTATGTGCTCCCCAATGATGATTTGGATCAGACCTCATATTTCAAAAGATCCCTCATTTCCCGTTCCACAGTAAAGCACCTCATCCCCTGCTTCTGCACTTCAGCCTCAGTGTCACCACACACCCCCAGGGTCAATGTTTATCCTCCAAGTTCCTTCTCCCACCTTCCCCCTCCTTTTTACCCCATCCAATCTCTCTGTTTGTTTTCCCAGCTGCTGCAGGATAATCCTATTGCTAATGAATGTCTGTACCCTGACCTCAATCTTCTTCCCCTCACCACCTTTTCAGGGACAGATGCTACCTTAGACATTGCAATAGGAAGACAGAGTCATCCCAGGAATTATACCGGATCGGGGTCGGGGAGGGGGCAGATGCACCACCTCTGAATAGGTGTAGTCTAATTGTGGGGTGCTGGCACTGCATGGGCTTCATTTCTAAGAAAGTCCAGCTAGCACCCTAAGTGGGCACTGAGCAGGGCTTCCAGGCGTTTCCATCAGATGTATATTGCAATCTAGATATAGAGTATCACTCTAGGGGCCCATGTGCTCTCCCTTCTTTCTCTGATTAGATTTGAGATCTCCTCCCATTCCGGACTTGAAGGAGATGCTCCAGCCATTAACCACATGAGATTAGAACCATATACAGTCTTTCTTTCTTTCTTTCTTTCTTTCTTTCTTTCTTTCTTTTCAATAATTTTATTAGCATGGCAAGAAAATGTTGGCAAAGTTAATACTGCAGTTGTCTATGCCCAGGACAGGTTTAATAGCAGTAATGGGGCTGATTAGTTTGTTCTCTTCCCCAATCATCAACTCCCTTCCTCTCCCTCTGTCTCTCTCAGTGTCTTTCCCCAAACCTTTTTCTTGCTGTATTTGCCAGCCTATGACCTGCTAGCTCTGGCCCAGACACTATTGCTGATATCTCTTACCCAGAACTGTGAGCCGTGTTCCCTCTCCGAAGTACAGTATATTTGCAGAACACAGCCTGACACCCCTATCAGCAAAGTCCTCGCTGGAGAGGGGAGGGGAGGGAAGGAGGTGGTGGGCTGCAGTGAAGGAGAAGTTCTCTTCCTCCTCTTTACTGTTAGCCAAAGACCCTGAAATCTCCCATCTGTCCTTCCCCAGGAGAGCAATTCTTGGCCTCTGGGTGATGAGGGAATCTGCCTGTTTGGGAGTGCTGAACACAGCATTGTGGTCCTAGAATCAGGTCACATTCCATTCAGCTTTAATCCTTTCCAGCCTTCCACCTTCTTTCCACCCACTCCTCCAAGCCCACACAGGAGGGCTTCTCCTTGCATAAGGAGTGGGAGTTACTCCCAGTGTGAGTTACTTGTACCCTGTTTGTACAGTGCTTTATGCAATCCTAGCCTTCATTGTCCTAAGCAATTCCCACTTCCCTTGGGCCACTCCTCATCCCATACCCTGCCATTGCACAGCCTAACAGATCTTCTGATCTGCCTGTTAAGACATACTCACCCCTTTGCAGCCTGGCATTCCCCCTTTTTCCTCAGTTTATCCTGTTGATGCTATGCTTACCCTCTTGGAGCACCCTAAATAATTCCTCCCCCTGCTTACCCTTCCCATGCATGTAGAATGCTTAGCTGGCATTTAGTCAAGTGAAACATATTTTCTCTTAATCATTTCTCATCTTTCAGCCCCCTCCTGCTCTGTCAATATCTTTCTGGCATTGAGGGGCCCAGAACTGAATGCAGTTTTCGAGGTAGGGTCTCAGCGGAGCTGTAGAGAGGGGGTCTATACCATGCATGGCATTGTCAGTAGGGTCTGAGCACCACTGACTGGTAAATACTGGTCTCTGTCTATCTGTGTGGAAGATGACAATGTGTCACCATAGAAGCCTCTCCCAGGGCCAGTGGCAGACAATTGTTAGATCCCCGCAGTTTTGCTGGCTGCCTCCACTTACCTAAGACAGTCACTTGGGTCCCTTGGCCGAAGTTCAGCGGGGAATTGTAAGAACACAGCGTGACACTGTTATAATCAAAGTGAACGTCTTCAAAGGCAGAGGCAGCCCAAAATGTAAAGCCCAAGGGAGCCTTGATCTCCTCTCCCCCAGCAGTTGCTGGAGGCTAGTAAACACTAGTCACAGGAGCATGGGGGGAACCTGTACATTTTGTGTTCTCAGGGCATAAGCTGCTCACTGGCTTGTGCCAGCAGGTAATTGTCCCCCATGCCATGTAACACTAGCACAGAAATATCTGTTAATAGGCTGCCCTAAACCTTTCCAACCTTTGCTTCAGGCAGCTGCCTCCTGTTCTTTCTGTCTCCATTTATGTAGATAATTCCCTGTTCCTTTGGAGGGATCTACAGGCTCTGATCAAGTCCCACCACCACCTTGAGCCAGCTCTCCCCTGGGTAACATACACTGAGCTCCCTCAGTCTCTCTCTTGAAACACTCAAATCGTGGCACGAATGTTTATTGCCTTGCTCTCTATATTATCTCCAGCTTTATTATTTTTAGTTCAAGTAGCGAGATGTTTTGGTGAATTCTCATCCCTTCTCCGAATGGCTTCCACATTCACATTCTCTGACTCCACATGTCTCTTTGCCTCTGTCCCTGTCTGGGTTCTTCTGTGTGTTTTCCTTTTTCTCTCCATTTCTTTGTTTACTTAAATGACCAAGGACCACTTTTTATCCTGCCACCCACTGAAACCAGTGCAACTGTGGGAAAAGTTAGCTACTAAGGTAAAACTGAAACGATAAGATAGAATGTCCACCTTTCTCATGGTTACATATTAGACACCGATCTTATCGGGGTTAAATGGGAAAACGCTCACTCTCCCTGCAATGTGTCTAACCAAAAATGAAATAGTTATATGAGGACAAATTCCCCCAGACAGGAACTGTTGATTTTGCTAAGCTTGGTTCAGAGATACTTTGGAAGATGCATTTTCTTACCTAGAACGGTGAGCCTGGTCCCCTCTCCAAAATATACCGGCTGTGTGTTTACACAGCCAATTTGCTCACTGCTAAAACCTCCAGGCAGCATCCCAAATGGCAGTGATTATTACCCTGAAATTTCTGTTAAGGTGAAGGAGACATTAAACCAGGCTTACTTCTAACCTCTAATTGGAGCACCCAGTGCTGGCATAGTGTCAGTGCTATGGGGAAGAGGGGATGATGCCCCATTGGAAGGCACATTAAACTGCTTTGGAGGAGACATTAAACTGAGTTCCCTTCTGCTCAACCCTCATGGGCTGTTCCAGGTGGAGATTTGAGAACCACAGGGCACTTATTGCAAAGAGCTGCTGTCCAGACAACATTTCTTCTCTTTCAGCTAAAACACGTTGTAATGCCGGAGGCTACATACCAGTGATAGTTGAGCTCAGAACATCAGCTACATTTGTTTGCACAATATGCTGCACTTAAAGTGCTTTGGAGAGACAAGGAAAGTGACAAGCTTTGAGAGAAAAAAAATCCTTCTCTAGATCTTCCCATGGACTCTTTGCCCACCTGCCTCCTAACACTGAGCCTTTTCAGGCTATACAGGCACTAGAGGAGATATTCCAGGACACCCCTGACTCTCCCCAACCTGATCCCTTCCAAACTTTGCCAGTGCCTTTACAGCGGTGACTTTTAATCTGTTTGGATTTCGCTTACCTAGCACTGTGAGCCTGGTGCCCTCGCCGAAGTAAGCTTCAGCGTAGTTACACAGTGATAGACCCACAGCCTAGAAACACCCCACAGCCTAGAAACACCACTGCCCCCCAAGGGGCTGCCATTTCTCAGGTGGACCCTGTTCTCTGCTCCTTTTACCCTTCCTTGAATCCTGAATTTACCTGGTGAAATGTCAGCCTGATGCCTATTTGCAAGCCTCTGGGAATTTGGGTGTTTGAGTCATATCATAGAAGTTAGAGATGGCAAAGACTTACCTTCCTTCCCCAGTCCCATAGCCAGTACCCCCTGCAGTGCAGTCTCTAGGGCTTTGTCCCAGTACTCACTTTAAATGATCCTGGAAATGGGGCCTCCTTTCCCTCTTTGCACCCTTGCAAATGGTTCTCATACCTACCGTTAGTCACCTTTATCCAAGCTATTACATTCATTTACTCCTGTCTAGTAAATCAACCCCTTACTACTGTCTGTTGCTGTTGTCAGACATCCCTTCACTAATGGACCTTGCTTGGGATAATAGACAGAATGTCCACGAAGAAACTTACCCAACACTGTCAGCCTGGTACCCTCACCAAAGTACTGTGGTGTATTTACACAGTGCTATGAAGGGGTACAGGAATCACCTGCCCTCAGCTATGGGAATAAGGCAGCCTCAGGGAAGTTACCAGTTGGGGGAGGGGGTGTGGATTATCTAAGGAGAAACAACAGATTTAGGTAATCTTATATAAGATAATGTGTCTGCCACTCCCCGTCCCCACAACAACCTCCAAGCACCGAGTACAGTGTTAGAAAATGATGTTTTTATGGAGGACGGATATGATGAAAAACCCCTGTGTTCACTTGGAATATCTATCTATCTATCTATCTATCTATCTATCTATCTATCTATCTATCTATCTCCACAATCTCAACCCCACCCCCCAACCGAGTCCAGGTTGAGACTCCCGTTCTCATATAATTTTAAAAGCAGTGACCCTTTCCTGCAGTCAAAGGGCAGTGGTGGTGGTGGTGTGCATGGGGAAGGGAGGGGATCTTCTTCTGGATTTCACCCACCCCATGCTGCAACCTGTTCCTTCAGGCCCTATTCTGGACAAATTTGCACACATGACTTTTTCATTTACTCTTGAAAAAGGTATTTCATTGTCACCAATTATTTAATGCCTGAGCTTCTTTCCTTACCTAATACAGTCACTCGTGTCCTGGAACCAAATTGTGCTGGAGATGAATCACAGCGCTACAAAGACCATCTCAAAATACACCGCTCCCCAGAGCAAAGGTGGGGAGGGGGAACTGTGATAATCATCTTGTAACACCCAGGGAGGAGAGGAAACAGACCCTGTTTGGGATAATAGTCAGAATGGCCCAGAGGAAACTTACCCAACACTGTCAGCCTGGCCCCCTGGCCAAAGTATGGCTGACTGTGTTATGAAATATTGTCTAATGATAAAATGGATTAGGCTGTGGGACGGTCTCCCAAAGGGAAGTGGTGGAAGCCCCTCATGTGAGACATTGAAAACTGGTCTGGACAGCATCCCGGAGAATCTCCTGTAGGGTATACTCTCACCTGGGAGAGTTGGGGGTGGGAGGATGGAGAAGATGGGAGGTGATAGGCTTTTTTAGATCCCTAATTCCTAGAAGTCACTTACCTAAGACAGTGAGTCTGGTGCCCTCTCCAAAGTACACGGTGCTGCCAGAACACAGTGTTGCTAGGCCTGGCGAAATCAACCACAGTTTTCCCCAGCCACCTTGGGGTGGGATTCCGGCGACACTGGCCCCTCTGGGAAAGACACTTTGAGACACCGATGGAAGGTGCAGAAAGGTGGCATGTGGAGGAATGTGGCTGCCATGTGGCTTGACTTTCAAAGGCAACCACCCACATTTTATTCCTCCACAGAGGATGCCCATTTGGTGCAGACTGTCTTGTCCTGGGGGGTCCCATAGATAGAAGATCTATTGGGTGAGCCAAAGGGAATCTCCTCCCACCGGGGTCTGCTGTGTGGTCTTGGTTAGGAGTCATCCTTTGTGGATCTGGCCCAGGAACACTTCAGGGTTGGGATGAACAAAACCTTGAAAATGTGCAATTAGCTCCCAGTGGAGCCCTGGGTGTCAAGAAGTGCACATAGCCCAGGGGCCCTTGCATCCTATCCACTACGTGAGGGAGGTTTTTGTAAAGGCCTCCCTAGGGAATGTATCACCGTGGCCCTGCTGTCCCCACAACCGTTCAACCTCATACAAAAACATCTCCTCCCTCAGCCCCGCCCCAGAGACACCCAGCAGAGGCAGGGCCTGGGGAAACGGCAGGGTTTGTGCTTATACTGAATAAACAAGGGGAAACAGATGATGTTGCTGGGGGTGATCGTAGCAAACAGACACCTGGCCGGATAGAGGGGTTCCTGGGTTTCTCTAAGCAGGAACTTGTTATGCTCTCTCTGCTCCCTCCCTACTACCCCTCACTAAGTTAAACTGGTATTTATAGCTTACGAGAGGGAGAAGGGAGCTGTGACAGGTGGGAAACCACACAGAGGTACCCAGCCTAGACACTCGTGTACAGACAGCTGCGCAGATACACATAGATTGTAGGCAGTGTTGTTGTAGTCATGTCGGTCCGAGGATATTATATGTAGCTATGACACACTAAGTAACTTTCCCAGACCCGAAGAAGAGCTTTGTGTAGCTGGAAAACTTGTCTCTCTCACCCAAAGAAGTTGGTCCAATTAAAGATATCACCTCACCCACCTGGTCTCTCAGATACACATAGAGACATGTCAGAGGAATATAGTGCCCCTGCTGGAATTTTTCCAGGAAACAGTTAACCATAAAACCTTAACTCTTGCAAAAATTGCTTTGGGACCTTTAAGCATCATGACTGGCCCTGGGCTTTAGCTCTTATATTGCTTCCAAATAATGGCACCTCCAGCAGCAGAGCACCCCTTAGCATCACACTGGGGCATTGGGAGCCGTACTGACTAAAGGGGAAGAAGTCACTGACACCATTCCCTGCATTGCCTTGGATTTGCTTGGAAGGCTCCCATTCATATGCTGATCAGGGCTAGTCCTCCTTAGTGTATGAGTTCTGAACAGATCACAGCCACCCAAGGTAGTATATTTTGAGTCCCAAGTCCAGTTTTTGTCTGGCAGCTTCAGGGTTTTGCAACAGTGTGTGACTGGTGGCACAAAAATACAGGGCTGAGTCCCTGGTCTTCAGCAGATCTATCTTCAGTGTGCAGTGTCTGTCATTGTCACGTACCATACTGAATCTGTTGTCCCTGAAATGCTCCTCAAAAGTGGGTTCTGGGGTTCCTTTAATTAGCACTCCTATGAGCTCCAGCCCCCGCTGTGCTGCCGGCTGTCGGTACCAGTACATCCAGCCATGATCTGTGTTGTTCTGGTAGCAGTGCAGTTTGGCCATGGTCTCAGTCTTCTGTGTCACCCACCTGGGTACCTGGGACAGTACCACCTGCTCCCTCTCTTTACAGAGAACTGACGGAGACATAGTAAGAGCAAAGGGTTAGGATCTGTACAAAGTGCCCATACTACCCTCTGCAATCAGATAGCACGAGAACAAGGGCAGGGGAGAGATTAAAGACACAAGAGAATATCAACTTCATTGGGAGACCCATGTCCTGGATGTCCTGTTTCTGCCTTCCAGCCGGCTCTCTTATTCTCTCAGTCTGTCATTGTTTTCTTGCGTGTTTGTTTGATCTATCTATCTATCTATCTATCTATCTATCTATCTATCTATCTATCTATCTATCTATCTATCTATCTATCTATCCAGTACTGTCCCTTAATTTCTTCCACCTCCCCTCTCTCTTGCTCTCCTTTCTTTGTTCTCTCTTTGAATAAGTCTCTATAAACACTTACAAGGAGCGATGAGGAGCCACAGAAGAAGTGCGTAGAGCTGAGACATACTTCTCTTTGCATACAGTACTTAACTTGAATCACCAGAGAAATGTGCTACTTGTAGAGTAGAGGCAGGAAGTGACATCAGGGTGACCTGGAAAACGCTCACCCATCTTGTACCAGGTCATAACTTTTCTCCTGCATGAGGGGAGGGGTACAAAAGCCAAGGTGGAATTGAACAATATAAAAAGAAGACCTTAGTATAGAATGGTCTAATGAGAGCTAGGCATCTTTCCCCTCCACAGGACTAGGTGAACAATGTCCCTCAGAGTGAAATTACATCAGTGAATCCCAGCCATAGGTGAAAATACAAAAAACAAAAACACCTGTTCATTATGATTATCGAATTCTACCCTGGAGAAGCCTGATACAGGAACAGCAAAAAAAGAATCACGATTGAGGGAATCAGCAGAGCTGTGTGGGGAGCCCAGGACTGGAATAGCAGGAGGGCTGCAGGACAGGATTGAGGGCAGGGGCTCTATGTATTTTGCCGCCCCAAGCACGGCAGTCAGGCAGGCTTCAGCAGCATGCCTGCAGGAGGTCCACTGGTCCCGCGCCTTCAGCGTGCCCGCCGCCGAATTGCCGCCGAAATTGCGCTTGCTGCGCTGGTGCCTGGAGCCGCCCCTGATTGAGGGGCATTGGCAGAGCTGTGTGGCGAGCCCAGGACTGGAATAGCAGGGGGCTGCAGGGCAGGAATGAGAGGTATTTGTGGTTTGATCGGGTCATAACAGGAATTATTTAATCAGAACTCCAAAAAAATCTTGATCTCATTGTTAGAGGACTTATTCCTTCACCCACTTACTTCCCTGGTCCTTCTCGCATGAACAGAGAGCAACAATACCCAAAGTCCAAAGGTGCAAACAATTCGATGTTTATTGGGGTGAACTTCCAGCAAGCAATGATTCCAGTTTCCTTCCTCGGTGTCCCCCTTCCCAACTCTGACACCACAGAGCCTTGCCTGTGTTCCTGTTCCCATTCCCTGTTCCCATCCCCTTAGCGAAACATAATTCCAATTCCCCCACCCCCATTCCCTGTTCCCATCCCCCCCACTTCCTGATTGACTGCAGACTATATAGTAAAACTTGAGTTCTGCTTAGCTATACCTTAAGCAATCATTTTACTGAAATTTAACTAACCAATCCTAACATATTGTAACATGATTATCTAACCAATTATATCCCACCACGTTAATTGGTTTACAGCCAGCAGAATTAATTATACGGCAGACAGAAACAATCACAGTACCAGACAGAGATTATACAGACAAACAATAGGGAAATGGGGACTACAGTGATAGAACAACAACAACATGAGGATTTCACATCCCAGCTATTGATAAGTGAGTTCTTGCCAGACAGGATGCTATCAAACTAAGTTTTCTCTAAATCTTCTAGGCTCTTCCCTTTCTCTGGAGGTGATAGGCATTATCAGGACAGGATTGTATTCCTAACAGCCCAATAGCACCTTATTTCAGTGTGACTGGTGAGGATGTGACCGTTCGCTTCCCAGCTTATGGCTGCCTCTGCTGCTTAGCCAAAGGCCTTAGCCTAAGAACAGGGCCTCAGATTGTCACAGTAAGAGAAGGCCCTTACACCGGCAGACAGTGATTTTGATTCTTTCTTTTATACCTCTATGACTAGCTAAGTGATAAGAATCATAGGCACCGACTCTGTAGGTGCTCCGGGGCTGGAGCACCCACGGAGAAAAATTAGTGGGTGCTGAGCACCCACCGGCAGCTCCCTGTGGCCCCATCCCGCCCCCCTGCTCCAGCTCACCTCCGCTTCCACCTCCTCCGCGAGCGCGCCACCGCGTCCTGCTTCTCCCCCTTCCCTCCCAGTGCTTGCGCTGCGAAACAGCTGTTTTGCAGGGCAGGGAGAGAGGAGGGGGAACGCGGCGCGCTGGGGGAAGAAGCGGGGCTGGGGTGGGGATTTGGGGAAGGGATCCTATAGGGACCAGGAGGGGGCGGAGTTGGGGCGGGGACTTTGGGGAAGGGGTTGGAATGGGGGTGGGGCCAGGGGCGGGGAAAGGGTGGAGTCAGGGTGGGGCCAGGGGTGGGGCCAGGGACGGGGGAGGGGCGCGAGCACCCACCGGCACCGGAGAAAGTTGGCGCCTATGATAAGAATACACCTAAATTCTTAAAGTATAGGCCTTTGCAGACAAGCCTGAATATCTATATCCTAACACTCATCTTGACATTGTTTCTGAGTCACATCATCTCAACTGTGCAAATAAAGGCTTTGCAAATAGGGTTTCCTATGTGCACTGTCTTATACTCTTTGCTGCCATCTACTGGAACACTGAGTCTACACACAGGTTACCTAAACCAACAAAAATTGACATCTTTGGCCCAGTTCATCCTTGCGCCAGACTGAGTTTGGTTTTGGGAAGGGAATCAAAGGACGCTTTATGTCACCTCTGGACCTTACATATTCTAGACTGGGCAAGGCCTGCTTCAGTATCCCAAGGTTTGTGCTAACTTGTGCCCAATGCATACACAGCCTCTAAGGGGTCATTGCAGCAGCTGGGAATAGCCAGAGTACACAGTGCTCCAGACCTGCTCCTGTGGTGCTCAGGAATGTCCCTGGCATGACACATACATCAGGGGAATTCTGTGCAGGGCCAGGTCCATCAGTGTGGCAGTTCATTTATGCTGGTACAGTATTAAGGTGCTACAGCATAGGAATGAACTGGGCCTCTTAATGCTTCTCTACTCTTTTGGGGTGGGGGTTGGGGGCATGTATTTGGTCCTTACTTTTTGAACTTTCCTCGGTGGCAGCCATAATCTGTTACCTTGAAACTTATCTCTTCAAGGGTTATAATATCTTCTGTTTTCTTAGCCAGTTCTTCCAGATCCAGCTTCCCTTTTCATTTCCTTCCAGCCTTTCTCAGAAGGGTCAGTTACCCAATTTCTAGGACTTTTTATGACCCCTCACCCCAATTCAGAGCAGTGCCAGGCATAGCAGAACTGTGAGTTTATTCCCTAGTTAACTAGGAACAAAATATCACCTCCTTCTTTCCAATCACAGATGATGATTGAAGTGGTTTAGTGAGTCCACTAATTGGTTTTAAGGCTACAGTGAATTTGATGCTGGGAAAAGATGATGGACTGACATTCTTTGGAGCCTGAAGTCCACCCAACGGGGACAGCATGGGCAGTGGTTGGTGCAGGCTTCTTCACACACTGCTCTGTCAGAATGTCCCATCCCTGACTTGCAGTGACCACCTCCATGAGTGAAAGGGGTGTTAAGTCTCCATGACCCATTTACTCCACAGCTTCTCTGCTGAGAATGGCAGCAAGGCGGCCAAATAATAGCACCTGTAGGGGGTGGGGTTTGTGATGTATGCCTGGTATATAGATTGCAGGGTTTTGCATGACCAGGGTGAGAGCAATGCTGGGTCACATGACACCCTGTTTATTATCTGTAAACCACAGACAGAACAATGCTCGGAAGCGTGGCCCGCAGAACAGTAGCACCTGAGCTGTGACCTCTTGGAAATGCTTTGTATCATTGTCATCTCAGTGTTGCATGTGGTTTTGAGAATGAGACCTACATTGGCTCACAGGTGGAATGGAATGGTGACTCACCAATCACTTGTGACTCCGAGCATTTAACCACATGCTGAGACCAACCCCCCAGGGCCTTGTTATTGAAACTTCTGCTGCCTTTTCAATTCTGCATTGACACAATATGAACACCTCCTCCCCACATCCGCTATGCTCTCTGCCTTCACCACATCCTCCCAGCTCTCTGCTGCTCCCCACCACACAACTTCTTGTCTCCCTTCCCCTGTCTTCAGGCTAACTGACTTGGGCTAAGATTGTGTCAGGTTTCTTGTGCTAGGAAGGGTCAGTACTTAGGTGGAAGACTTTCAAGGAGAAAGCAATTGGTACAGGGAGTGGTTTGGGTGACTCAGTAAGGGGCCCTTTCTCCTGTAACTCAGCACTGACCCAAAGGCCCCTGCATGGTGCTAAGGGGTGCAGGGCTGCAAGAAAGTGCGTGGGTGACTCAGGAGGTGACTTTCTCCCATCTAAGTCAATACTGACCGCAGTGTCCCACCATATTGCTGGGTGAAACAGTGTGGCTAGAGCTGAGTGGTAAAGCCAAGATCCTAATTATTTCTAATAATTGGAGATCCCATGCTGTGGCAACTTTAGGGCTATGTAACCTGTGCAGTTGCATTGGCCCACGTACTTCTGGGTCCCATGCCACATTCACATACCAGACAGTGTCACTCAAAAGTTTCATGTGTGTTTCTGTGGCACCCACAGGCCATGGTACAGGTGCATTTCCGTCCCCACTCCCTCCTTGGTTAGTTGCCCTTCCTCTCCACCTCTTGGCTGTACACACCATGAGGTTTTGAGGAATAGCCATGGGCTTCCTAGTACAGGACCCCATCCCTGCTCGCTAGCGTTGGCAGCGGAGTACCCTGTCCCAGTTGGCTCCCTAGACAAAGGCAGAGACTTACCCCATAGTAACAATCCAAAACACTGAATGTAGCCAAACATGTTCATGAGCTACTTGGTGGATGATGACAAAACTGCACATGTAAGAGGGGTTACTAAACAGTGACTGTTAGCCTGTACACAGTCACCCCTGGCCCAGTGATGTATCCTGGAGAGATTACATCAAATGATTTCACAAGGGATGTCCAGTCACAATAGAACAAGGAGAGCAGTGTCTGCCTGTCTGTCTATCTGCCCTTAGTGGTCTTTAAGGATGCTTGGGTGAGGTGTCACCTACTTGCAGGAGGTTCAGATCTTGGCTGACTCACTAGCTGGAAATTTGCTTCTGATCCCTTTGTTCTGTCTAGACTGCTGGAAGTCAGGCATCTTGTGTAGGTCTTACTGGAGCACAGAATGGAGACTAAACTACAGTAACTCCTCGGTTAACATTGTAGTTATGTTCCTGAAACATGCGACTTTAAGCGAAACGATGTTAAGCAAATCCAATTTCCGCATAAGAATTAATGTAACTAGAGGGGGTTAGGTTCCAGGGAAATTTTTTTCACCAGACAAAAGACTATATTTTATATAGTATACGTTTTAAACAATTTAATACTGTACACAGCAATGATGATTGTGAAGCTTGGTTGAGGTGGTGAAGTCAGAGGGTGGAAGAGGGTGGGATATTTCCCAGGGAATGCCTTACTGCTAAATGATGAACTAGCACTCGGCTGAGCCCTCAAGGGTTAACACATTGTTGTTAATGTAGCCTCACAATCTACAAGGCAGCACGAATGAAGGGAAGGGAGACAGCATGGCAGAGAGAGACAGAGACACACACCACACCATGTGTGAAAGAGAGACATGCATTTCCCCTTTAAGTATACTGACCCCACTCTAAGTACATTGCCTTTTTAAGTAGATCAGCAAGTTGAGACAGCAGCTGCTGCCAGGTCCTGAGCCCTGTCATGCGCCCCCGCTCTGTGGATGGGGTAAAGGAGCAGGGGGCAGGAGCAGGGGGAGGGGGACACCCTGACATTAGCACCCCTCTTCCCCCCCCCCGCACAGCAAGCAGGAGGCTCCCAGGAGCAGCTCCAAGGCAGAGGGCAGGAGCAGCACACGGCAGTGAGGGAAGGGACAGCTGAATTGCCTGGCAACTGATAGCCTGCTGGGCGGCTGCTGCACAGGGAACTTAGGGGAGTGGGGAGCTGATGGGGGCTGCTGGCCCACCCTGGTTCCAATCCCCCCACCAGCTAGCTCCAACGGGCTGCTCTTTCTGCAAGCAGTGGACAAAGCAGGCAGCTGCCAAACAAAGTTATAAGGGAGCATTGCGCAACTTTAAACGAGCATGTTCCCTAATTGATCATCAACGAAACAACGTTAACCGGGACGATTTTAAGTGAGGAGTTACTGTACCTACTTCAGTTGTCTCCCAGCTTGTCCCTTTTTACTAATCCAGCTCTCTGATCTACTTTCACCCCTTGGTCCTGGCATCCGCAGGCTTGTTTCTGTGCCTGCCTTTATGCCATCCATGGCTGGTTCTGGCCTAAAATACAAAAGGCACAGAAGTGGTGTAAAGCCATCTCTGCCCCTTCCCCTTGTTCCCTGTGCTCAGCTCAGGTCCGGTGCAAGGGAGAACTGGGCCCAAGATGTTCCTACCCTGATCCACCTGAGCCCATCCATTCCTTTGCTCCTATAGAACAAAGCAGAAGAGAAGAAAAAATGCACAGTCTTCAAATAGGACATTTTCTATAGTTTTTCAGTAGGCAAGTGAAAGTAGGTGCCTAAAGACCTTTGAGGGTCTTGGTCTTTGTATAGCTTCCCCAACTGCAAAGCTCTGGGAGAATGCCATCTAGGCATACAATGACCATCTCATCCGGTATCCTGTCCCTGATAGGATCAATGCTGAAAGCTTCAAAGGAAACTGCAATACCTCTCATCATTATTATTTTTTACTTTGTCCAAACTATATAAGGCACCTTGCCGAATAGAAAGATATAGTCCATGCCCAGGAGAGCTAACAGTCTAATCTTAGATATAAATAATAAAGCACCTAATGATACAGTATTCAAGGCCCTTCATTTTTGCTATTTATTGATTTTCACTGAAAAATTCCCAGGTGTTCAAAAAGCCTGTATTTCAGTTTTACTGATTTACACTCTGATTTTGGCTTTTTTGCACCTGACATTGCTTTGGAGAAGCTCCTCTTGTGACACTAGCCCTTCAGCATGGCCCAGGGCACAGAGCCCCATCCACTTCCCCTGCTGGACAGAGCCTGTGCAGGGGAACCGGACGGGGCTGTGCTGAAGGGTTGGGGTCAGCAGGGGGCTCTGTCCAGCAGAGGGATCGTACTTATGGGGGTGCAGACTCCTGCTCCCCTCCTGACCCTGGCACTTCTGCGCAGCCCCAACTGCCTCTCCACAGTAGGGAAGTGAGAGGGGCAGGGAGCTGGGTCCCGGAAGCTGAGACCACGTGACTGCTGCAGGGAGTGAAAGGCTTCCTCGGGGTAAGTATCCTCCCCCACACCCTGCCCACTGCACCCTGTGAGTACCAGGCACCCCTCCCCTCCATGTGAGTATCCACCCACTGCCCTTCATTTTTAATTTTTACTGATTTTCTCATGTTTTTTAAATTTTTGAATAAACACCAATACATTCCCAGGATATTAAAAAACAAAACCAAAGCTGAAAAAGAAGGGCCTTGACAATATTATACCACTTTATTCCAGGAGGGAGGTCAGCAAGGGGTGGGGGGGAATTTCAGTGTATATCCTGATGCATGAGAACTCGAAGACCCCTGTATTATCCTAACTGCAGATGAGATACTTTTCTAATCCCTGTCAATAAATGCAGATTAACATGGGCTCTGCATGGTGATGTGTGTCATTCCATGCTGCAGTGTGTGGACTCCAGCCCTGTAGCTATCAGACAAAAGACACAAACTCAGGTTTTTCAAATTAAAAGAAACCAAGACTTTATTATGGCTTCAGGGGGCAGCCCCCTCAGTCCCTCACAATGAGTAGCTATCTAGCTTTTAAAGCTCTGGGGGTAGGGGGAGCCATCAGTGACTACCGAGAGAGATGGATAGAGAGGAACTACTCCACCCATCAAACCCCTCCACGGAATGGAGTATCGGCAGAGTGCAGGCAGAAGCAAAATCCTTCTCCCTGGAGGATTCGGGGCAGTAGATAAATTTAGCTGTGCTTCTCCTAAGGTGCTAGAGACGAGTTCCAATTTATTCTCTGCTCAGCTTGTCACCAGCCTAAACAGAAGAAAGAAAAACACAAACAAAAGTGACCACCCCATAGAAACAATGGTCCAGATTCACAAGGTGCTGTGCATCACAGAGCAATGCAAAACCATCAGTGCATCATCTGGCCCAGTGCACTTCCCCTCTTTGTTGCCAGTAGTCTCCACTGCCTTACATCTGGTGTCACTGCCATTCTGATTTGGTAGAGTTTTACACCCAACTTTTCACGGATCCACAGGTCTGGTGCTCTCAAACAGCTCTGGAACAGTCCCTGGGAGGACCCCTTCAGTATGTCAGCCCCCTTAGGGTCACAATCTCTCACTGGGTAAGCCACTCGGCTTCACCACCTCCTGGGACCCAACCTCGGAGCCTTCAGCACCCCTGCTTCATGCCATGAGCTCCCTTCAGCAAGTCCACCTGAGTTGGACACACGAGGGAGACTTACATGCCCAAAGGGAGTAATGCACCCCTGACTTCCTGACTCTGCAGTGACTCTCAGCCAGCATAGAAAGTCCTTAGTTAGCACGGAGAATGGAAAGTTACAGCAAAATCCATCTGGGTCAGTCTAGAACCCAGAGCCCTCTGACCCCTCTTTAGTCCCAGTCCAGAAGCTTCCCTCTGACTCCAGAAGCCCACAAGATACAACCCCCCTGGTCCCTCCCCAGTCCTTTGTTCTCCAGTTGGTCACACCCAGCTGGCTTCCTAAGGAGGGTGGCCGAGCCATGGTCGTTTGTTGCAAGATGCCAAATGTCCAGGCGATTGGAGTGGCCAGTGTCTTGTGGGACAATCCATGGGTATGGGGACCGGGGCCCCAGGCAGCTAGGCATCAGTCACACTTATATCTCTGGGTCTCTGCAATGAGTAAACACCCTTTTCCTCCCACCTATTTAAACATGCCCCACATAGGGGAAACTGAGCCACATACAAGAGTCATCCAAAATGTTATGAAAAAGTCCAATGCCATCACACAAGTGTATTATTATTTTTTATTGTTTGTATTGCCATTGTGCCTAAGAGCCCCAGTCATGGACCAGGACCCCACTGTGCTAGGCACTGTACAAACACAGAACAATGACTCAATGAGAAAATAGAGATGGGAAAGACTTAATGCAGTAGACAGCATCGTGCCCATCTGTCTATAACTCCCTGGATTGGTCCATAAGGTCTATGTTCTAGTGCTTTGTCCGAGCTGAGGTTTAAATGAGTCATGTAATGGTGCTTCCACCACACCCCTCAGGGAGATCATTCAACCAAACATCATTCAACAGTCAAAACTCCCCCCTGTATTCAAATTCATCCCATTAACCCCAGGATCTCCTCAGAAACTACTTAGCTATTCCTCTTCGTTTGCACTCTTTCCAATACACATAGAATGTTAACATAGCCACCTTAGTCATACTCTGGAGAAGCTATAGTTAATTCTTTTGAGCTTTCCTCATGTGTTAACAAGTGCCCTGAAAAGGAATATTTGTGTTGGGTATCAGGAAACCTTTCCTAACAGTGAGTTTCTATTAGACTGTGAAAGGGAAGTGCTGGAAACCTCATTGTTTGGGACATTATACTAGACTAGGCAAAGCCCTGCAAGATATATGGAAAATAACCTTTCAATGGCTGGGAGAAGGAAGGACAAGATTGTAGGTCTTTGCCCATTACTAGCGTTCTCTGCATCTGATGTCCCTGTTGCATCCTTGAACCTCTGATTTTGTCAACCCAAACAAAAACCAACTGGCTAGCCTACCTTGACTCTCCACACCAGACCGCTCACCAGCAAGGCATAGAGCATAGCTTTCCACAAGAGCACCAGGTAGGTGAGCTTTGTAGAGTTACCAGATCGCATGTAGGATTCTGTAAATCAAACACTGATTATTTATGGAATTATATAATCTGGGGAAATCTGCATCTAGAGTATCAACAGTCAAATAAGAAATCCACAGTGAGGGATAGAAGGTCTTAATATACATCACTGAAAAACTGGGCTGGATATCTGGTTACACCAGGCACCCAAATAAAGCTGAATAGCATGGCATTTGTATTTATATTCCTGATATTCACTGGCTCATGCTTTTAATGCCTCACGGAGCCATTTGGAGAATACCTGTTTCATAGATGGGCCTTCTATGAGTAATGACTAAGCCGGTAACTTTCCAGTCTGAAGACATCTGCTGTTTATAATTATACTGAAGGAGAGGGAAGACCAAGGTAGCAAATCTGATTGGATGAGGAAGGTCCCATGATCCTCTTTGTGTAATTTACAAAGAGAGCCCCCAGAGGAGGCATTCTCAGTGCACTGTCTCTCACATGCAGGTTTTTCTTTTGCACTTTTTAGTTATCTTTTCTTCATATACTATACCGGACATTTTAGGCTGGAAGTTCTTGCTTCTCTCTTAGTGCAGAGAAACATAACACATTTCCCCCACATAATAGTCTAGTCTCCTGTGGGCTGTAGTACTTTGGTCTAATTTTGGTTGTTGGCTTTAGTGTGGGGGTGTTGGTGGCCTGTGATATTCATATATAGATGATCCAGTGGTCCCTTGTGGCCTTAAACTCTTCCTGACACACCCTGTACATAGTGTCTGCTAGTAAGGGAGTTTAAATTCCTGGAGAGATAGAGGCAGTGAGAGGAAATGCCTACCTTCAGTGATGCCACATCCTGAAAGGCAAAGAAAGGACTGTAAGTCACAGTTTCCTCAGAGCTGACAGAATACAGGCTTCAGAGTTTCTGGGATGTTACATACTGATGGTATTAGTGGTACTTACTCATATTATTTAGATTATAGACTCTTCAGAGTGTTTCTTAGCTAAATTCTATAGAGAGCTATGAAAATGTACTTGACTATATACATGTATAAAAAGACTATGCACATGCAAATATGTATCCCTGTGAACATACACATATAGTCCTGGCACATGCTCTTACATGTACATGTATATGTGTGTCCATGAACCTGCACATTTGCAGATGAACACTGTCTTTCTCTTTGTATTTCTGTGGGGATTATTTTCTCTCTCTTTCATCTCCTTTTGCTTTTGTTTCCACTTTGATTGTTTTCCATTTCATACGATAATGTAGTGCTCAATCACTACTCACCATCTCCACCTCTGATCACTTCATACTGGATCTCATCCAGGTGGAACTTCACAGCACACCGGAAACTGTTCTTGGAGTTGAACCATTCTTGGGTTGAGATCCTCAGGCGGCTGGTCAGCGAATATGATTTTGATGTTTCATCCCAAGTGGAAAACTCATCTGTCCTCACCCCGTCTTCCCTCTCAGCATCATTCACCTGCCAGACCAGTTTGATGTGGTCGGGGTAGAAATCTCTGGCCAGGCACACCAGAGTGGCCTTCCCCTTCTCTTTGATCTCCTGCTTTGACGGGGGAAAGATGGCCACTTTGGGAGAGGTGATATTGAGCCCATCCTCTGGAACAGAAAGCAACATGGCACAGACGGCCCTGCACAAACACTCTCCTGCCTTGTGTCAGCAACCCCTCAGGGTACTGATTGTGTCTTTGCTCTCTATACAACATTGATAATGCAAGGAAACCACACAGACACAGCTGGACCCCAAGGCACCATGTTTACTAACTAGATCAGAACATAGCAGGCCTAGCTACATACAGACTATGGCTGAGACAGAGTTCTGATGCCTTCTGCAACAGAAGACTGGGAGGCACACTAGGGGACTCCAAACTCCCAAATTATGTAAAGGGATACTAACGAATCCATGCCTCCATACTGACAGGGGAAAGTATCCATGGGTGTTATCAGACAAAACATGCAGTGTGTTCCTTGTGGGCAGTGTGCTGCATTGTAAGACACAAGAAGCAATATGTTTGTAGCAATTACAGAGTGTTTGGGGAGGTGTAATAAGACACAATAGTGTATTACTCAGAATTATACTACAGTGTGATCGGTTCACAGGCCCCATTCAGGCATTGGCAGGGAAGGGGTTAACCTTCCCCCTCTGGCTGGAGGAAGGCTCTCCAGGAAGAGGCCTGGAGCTGAGCTGAGAGATGGACCCTCACCAAATTGAGCAACTCCAGATCACTGCTTTGGCCTTAACTGGCACAGCCTCACATCTTGACTTTCAGTTTTGGCTGTTGTATCTGTGCTTGGCCCTTAAAGGGGCATCACATTCCTTACATAAGCTTCTCTGTTTTATTACAAAGGTGCCAAACTCCTGCTAGAGATGTAGAATCTTTTCCTGCCTTGGCTGGCCTGTCGTGGCAAACCCTCGAGGAATAGAGAGTGGAGACATGGAAACAGATAGAGGCATACAGACAGAGAACACCCTTTGGGAACGTGGCATTCTGAGATGCAACATTCCCTGAGTTACTGATGATAAGCTCACATCATCTTATTCACCCCTTAAAATGCTAGCGTTAGTTTTGAAGCCACAGTACCTAGTATTTTCCTCTTCCTTGTAGGCACCTCTCTGCCATATGAGAAAACCCATAAGATGAGAAATTCCATGTTGCCCAAGGAGTGAGAGAAATTGTTCAAGGACACCTGAGGTGAATAGCTAGGAGCAATGGGATGAAAATGAGCAAAATGAAACATTGCCTGAATGGCAGGAAACATGACTTGATACCAAGGTTCTGGAATAGAATGAAATAGTCCACCCCAGGGAAGAAGTGCTGGAAACCTCATTACTTAAATCATGTAAAACTGGGATTGGACAAACCCCAAGGGAACGATTCTGCATTGGCCAAACTGTGGGGGAAAGGAACTAGCGGATGGACAAGATGTGACCTAGATATGATTTCCATCTCTACTTTTTTAAATTCTTCACCCTAAATTAGCTTTATCCTCCCCTTTATTCCCTCTCTGAAATAAGAATATCCTTCCTATAGATTTGGGGACAAGAGTGATGAGGACATACAACTCTGTCCTTTGTCTACTTGCTCAATAACATTTAGTCTATAGGATAGGAGACTTCAGTGGAAGTTGGCTGGGACTTTATGTATTTTATTTGAGACACAGAAGTTGCCATATCAATGGTCTGTGCAGTCTGGTCTTCAACACTGGTGAAGTCAGGCATCAGAGGAAGACTTAACCACTTCATCATGCATAAACACACACATACATTTGCACAAGCATGCATAGGCACAATTTGTGTTCAGTACTTTACCCTTACTTAAGATTTATGTATTGTTTTGAAAATATTGTATAAGTGACAAATTTAGGCAGGGAGCATTTCTAAAGCACCCACTATTATAGTACTAAGTTTCTCCCTGTTGGAACCCTTGCAATGAAGTGTTGTGTAGCAAAATCAAACAAATCACTGATCTTTTTGCAGCTCCACTATAATTACTGTTATCCCCTAATGAAATGGGTTCCATTATGGATGCTTTACAAGATCCCTGGAAACACCATACAGAATGAAAGGCCATAGGTTAAACATATCCTACGGGGATGATTTTCTCTGTCCATTTCAGAGAGCCAGCATACCGCACAGCTCACTGGGTCTGACTGGCTCCTGTAGAGGAACCATTTCTAGGGTGTGTGGAAGTCAGTGGAGGTTTTTATCTGACATGGAACCTGACTCAAAATGCTTGGCAGTTTTAATTTGGATTCCAAATCCTGGTGCTTTCTTTCAGCAATTAATATTAACCATGATAGTCAGTGCTTACCTAGTACAGTGAGATGAGTCCCCTCTGCAAAATTTAGCGTGCTGGCTGCAGAGCACAGTAGTAGGGGTCTGGTATGAAACTGAGCAGCTGCCTCCCACTCCCCATAAGCAATACTGTGACTACGGGGGAGCTTTTATTGTTCCCACCATCATAATTAGTGTTTTGTTTTACAAACTGTTTTCTATTGTCTTCAAAGCCTCTCTGGCATACATAAATGCTCAGTGTGCTCATCAGATCCTGCCCTCAAGGAATAGAGAGTGGGGACATGGAAACAGAGAGAGAAACAAAGACAGACAGAGAAGAAAAAGGAGGACAAAGAGAGAGGGAGGGAGGGAGAGAGAGAAAAAGAAAGGCAAAGAAAGAGACAGAGCTAGAGAAGGACAAAACATAAAAAGACAAGGTGGGTGAGATAATATATTTTATTAGACCAACTTCTGTTGGTGAGAGAGACAAGCTTTCAAGCTCCACAGAGCTCTTCTTCAGGCCTGGAACCAGACCTCTCTCACCAACAGAAGTTGGTCCAATAAAAGATATTGCCTCTCCCCCGTTGTCACTCTAATATCCTGGGACCAGCACAGCTGCAACAACACTGCAAAACACTCGGAAAACATAGAAGGCCAGAGAAATGGGCAGACTAGGGAATGAAACAGACAGATTGAGACATACAGGCAGACACATAGAAAAAGAGAATCTGAAAGAAATCTATTGATACAGTAGCCTAGGAATAGTCTATTTTATATACCCACTTGCCAAGGTCAATGTTTTTTGATGGGTGAGTACACTATCATTTCCCCCCCCCCCCCCCCCCCCCCCCCCCCCCCCCCCCCCCCNGAGATTGGGCCTTGAATAATTGTCTTGCCAGTTTTCCCTCACCTCCACTTGTGTGAATGCTACATGTCACTAGCATAAGGGAAACTTTTAAGCGTCCTTCAGGGGAGTGGGGAGATAAATCATGACCTCTTACCTGTAACAGTGAGCACAGTGCCAGCTCCGAAGATAAGCGGAGAGGTATTAGAACACAGCTGTAAACTGTCAGACTAAAACCCCCAACTGCTAAAGCCTGGCCCAGCCCCCACTGCTCCCCAACTCAGGAAACTTTGTAGCGATCATGGCCAGATTGTATCACTGGAGACTGCAATCAGACTAAGCTCTGGCATTAGACAGCAAAAGACAGGAGGCAAAGAGGAGCGTATGATTCTATAATGTCCTTCCTATGTTATCTATCTCAAAACAGCCCCCAGAGAGGGACAAGAGAGAAGAACTGTGTGTGGAAGACACAGAGAGACAAAGAGAGGGGGGGAATAAGAACATTACAGAGAGAGAAAAATCAAGACAAAGATAGTGACAGACAGTCAGTCAGACATTTTACTGGGGTCAGTGAGAGAAGAATGTTGTGGAGTGAAACAGTCCCAGAGATGCCATCAGGCTATGCTCTCCCAGCCACCCCCACCCCCCCACCATCTCTATCCCCAGTATCCCGTTCCTTACCCAACACCGTGAGCCTGGTCCCGTCTCCGAAGTACTGCTCTCGGTTGTTACACAGTGAGGCAGGAGAGTTGCAAAAACCACATGGACTGGGGACAAGTTCACCCCCCGCCCCAACCTCCTTACTTCCTTCAGGAATGGCTGGAGAGAGATGTTACTTCTTCCTTTCTCCTGTCATAGGACTCCCAGTGAGTGTTCATGTTATAATACATCTCAGCCCAGGGAGGACACAAGGAGTGAGTCACTGCAACCCCCCCCCCCCCCCCCCCCCCCCCCCCCCCCCCCCCCCCCTTTTCTTTTTTTTNNNNCCCCCCCCCCCCACCACCACCACCACCACCACCATCTCATTTTATCTTTTTTAGCCCTATGTAATTGCTCTGTAGAGTGAGGAGATTGACCTAGTACCATGGGTGAATGCAAAACGAATTAGACACACATATGGCTCAGAATACAACATGCAATAACACCAGCTAGGGTAAAAGCACCAGGGCTATCAATCCACAGGCTACAGGGCTTGTGTTGGCCATTGCTTGGTGTCAGGCCTGCCACTATGATACCAGATGGTACTAGCAGCTACTTTATGGACGGGGTGGGGGTCACTCATGCCTCTGAAGCATCTGGTATTAGCTGTGGGTCACTGGACTAGATGGACCAGAGGTCTGTTCCAGTAAGTGGGACACAGGGCTAGGTGAAGCATTGGTCAGGTCTTGTATGGCAATACCTCAATAATATCACAAACAACACGACTCGGGCTTCTCTCTTACCTAGGACAGTGAGTTTGGTGCCATCGCCGAAGTATTGTCTTTCAGAGTTCACACCATTATGCAGCTGCAGGAAAACCTCCCTCCAAACTCACTCTGCTCAACCCACCCTGCAATCTATCCCCCTCCTCGCCACGCACCAACAGAAGGAGAAACCAAAGGCACAGCAAATTATAATGCCATTGAAATAAGAGATGGAAACCATCTGTTAGGTCACACCAAGTCCATCCCTGCTGGGGGCCAATGCAGGACTGGTCCCTGCAGTGTCTTCTTCAGGGCTCTATCTACTCCAGGTTTAAATGACTCAACTGATGGGAGACTCAGTTAGACTCACTCTAGGAAATACTTTCTAATATCCATCCAGAATCCTTCCCTTTGCTCATGGTCATCCTGGTATCTCTCACCCCCTCCCATCTAAGTCTTATCTTACTTGATGTTTACACTCTGTTAAAACAAATACTGATTCATATAAGGTTGGCGAGGGCCTTCCGGTCCATTACCCTCCGTCACGGCAGGACTGAGTTCACTGTCCCTAAACCATCCCTAATAGATGGGCTTCTAGTCTCTGCCTTGATCTCCAGAGGTAGTGATTCCACATCATTCCTTAGCAGCTTGTCCCATCCCCCAGGCTGTTCAGAGTTTCCTGAACACAATAAGGATAAAGGCTCCTCAGCAAGCATGGAGGGAAGATCCTCTCTGCTCCATTAGGTTTTCTTCCCTGCCTTGACCAGAAACCTTCAAAGTGCACTTTGCAACATTGTTGGCTGCAGTCAATCTGGGTCCTACACCTTGAATTCCTTCAGGCCAGGTACCTGAGACTTACTCATATCTGATAAAGATTTATTAATCACTTAAATTACTATACGACTCTCTGTGACTGTCCCTGTTGTGGAAATCACCATCATTAACCCATAATCCTTCTACATCCTCATTACAAGGGGGCTGGTGCAATCAAAAGACTGGTGCTAGCAAGTACATCGACCCTGGGGAGAATTGTGTCCCAATGACAACACAATGGTCATTTTTCAGGGTTATAAAGGCAGCCTTGTTTTGCCCATCAAAGTTGGGGACATCCAAATCCAAATGGGGGGCCTACATGGGAGTATCCCCCAAAAGCCTTTTATTGTGTTTGAACCACATGTATTAGACCTAGCTTTGTATTGTCAGTAAGCAGCATCTTCTCCTGGGATTTTTGGATTCTCATTGCACTAAGCTTTCCCATTGGCTAAATGATCCCTTTTCCTGGGATAGCTGTGCCAAGAAGTCTGCCCCATTTGGTCTGTTGTTAGGGGTCCTGTGTCCGAATGGATGGAAAAAGAGCAACTGGGAATTAGAGCACAAGGCAGCTGGGAGCACGGATTGTGATAAAACAGATCGTTTGTTTGTTGTTCTATTTTGTCTGTTAAAAATATCATGCATATTTGTTTGTCTTACCCTGTCATCCCAGACAAAACATGTGTATGTTCAATCCCAAAGGGACTGGAGTTACTGAAGTTAATGGACTCTGGTTTGATCCCTATACACTATTGTTTGTGCTGTTTAAAACGTGATTGTAACTCAGTCCCCGCTGGACAGATGTGCTGATGCATGTGTTGGTTTTTAATGCTCTGTAGCCCCAGAATAACTAGCTCTCTAGGGGAATACTTACACCTTTGTGGATCAGAGAGATTTTTCAGAGGTTGTTATATTAATACAAATTTAGTATACACAAATATATCACAGCCCCTCACCCTTCCTAATTCTTTGCCAGGGCAGCCCCATTATCCACATACATTACATTCATTCAGCAACCCACAAGGAATTTTATGTCCTTACCAAGAACGGTGAGTTTAGTCCCTTCTCCGAAGTAGGCTTGGTAATTGACACACTGGGAAAACACCAGCTCAATAACCAAAGGGGGACGTGGATGGGGGGGTTGTTCCCAAAAGGGGAGATCTGGGGTTTCAAGGGATTATAAAGAAAAATTGGATTTTCTTACCTAACACAGTGAGTTTTGTGCCTGCGCCAAAATAGACTTTATCGTTGGTCACAGTGACAAGGGGCTGCATCATAAGCAGAAGAAAGGGACATGCTCCAGGTGATGTGGACAGACATAAGAGGTGTTTACTCTATCTAAAATCCCAGAGATGTGAGGGCCACTCAGCCCCAGTTTAGTGATCATTGGCATAAAAACAGTCTGCATTGCTTCTGTGCAATACTCAGCATTCACTAGAGTACTGTTTGTTATTTATTGATCCTATTATTGTTTTATTTATATTTCACACTCCAATTGCTTTACAGACATTATCTAAACAGTCCTCACCTACCCCTGTGAGATCAATACATATTGTCCCCATTTTACAGATGGGGAAACTGAGGTGCCCAAGGTTATCAAGCAAGTCAGTGACAGTGCCAAGAACAGAACCTCTTGGTGACTAGTAGCTCCAGATTCCCAGTCCTGTGTTCCAAGGAGTAGGCAGCCATTCGCTCTGTAACTAGTGGGTGTACAATGGTCAATGAAGTAGTTACTTAATGGGACCTAGGAATAACTATAAACAGAGAGTGCACCAGAGAGTGCAATGTTCTCACCTTTTTATCCCTGAATTAAAGCAAAGAGCTCCTGATTTGGTCTCCTCTGCTATCAGAGTGCCAAAGTCCTAGGAAGACCCTGATAGAACACTATGGAGTTTCCTAGTAGATTAAAGAAATCAACCCAAAGCCCCAAAGATAGTCCAGGAGGTTCAGTCACTGAGAGTCTAACCCCTGCCATCCCTGAGTTAATAATGAGGAAGGTCAAAGAGAAGCCTTGAGCCTGTCACTACAATCAGCCAAGCCAAAGGATACAGGAAGCTGAACTGGAGAGTAAAAGATCCAACGGAGTTTTACACTTAAATCACTATTACCTCTGTGTTTTGCAGCTGATGCAGTAAGTCACGTTTCTGTCAGGTCTCTGTTATGTTTTGGATTGTCTTTTTCTAGGAGGGTTTTCACATGAATAATGGGCCACTTATTGCAAGAGGTCATCACACCAGCAAAATATGAAGTCTCTCCCTTTTGCACTGACATGCATTTTAGCTATATCCCAGCTGAATCTGTTGTGCTCACAAATGTTTTAGCTCCAACCCAGGACTGGCTGTCCTACCAAATACTTCCCAGGTAGAATATGCAAGCAGAGCTGCTGATCTTCCTGTTGCATCCCTGATGGAGTGGAGCCAAATGCTCTAGGTACGTCCCAGGTAGAACACGTGCTATGCTGCAGTCTTCTAGATATATCAGACCCAGGTGGAAAGTGCCTGCTGTGCTGTAGAATGGCCTAAGTATGTCCCAGATGCAATCCACATGCCTCGCTACTGCACATTCTAGGCACAGTCCAGGTAGAATGTGCCTGCTGTGCTGCAGACTGCGCTATATCTGTCTTGGCACACTCTCAAATGGGATACCCACCAGGGAGGTTTTTGTAAAGGCCTCCCTAGGGAATGTATCACCGTGGGCCCCCTGTCCCCACGACGTTACAATCTCATACAAAAACAATCCCACCCAAGGCTCCACTCCTCCATGACGTCAGCCAATCACCATCAGAGAACTTCTCTGAAACCACAATCTATTTCCTCAGCTGCTCCGTTACTGCATTTGTGGAGGAAGAGAGAGAGAGAGAGAGAGAGAGAGAGAGAGAGAGTGTGTGTGTGTGTGTGTGTGTGTGTGTGTGTGTGTGTGTGTGTGTGTGTGTGTGTGTGTGGTGTAAAAAGGAAGGATTATGTCTAACTGTAGCCATCCCTTCATAACACATATTTTTAGCAGAAGTTTATTCCATGGCTAGAATAAGTCAGCGGCAAGCTTTTTCGTTAGTGAGCTGTTTTCACAGACAGCTTTTTTCTACCTCCACAGCATTCTGCATGTTCCTTTCGCACCCCTCTGTCCCTCGGCCTTTCCCATTCCCTGTGAGCTCGGCAACCCATGTTCAAATCCACCGTAGACCTGTTAGCACTGAGCCAGGAGGCCCTGTGTGCACCTGCCAGATTGGAGCCTTGATATTTTCTCTGAAAACCTGGGCTGTGTTGTACTTGTTTATGCCCAGAGTGTGAGCACAGTGCTAGCGAGATGAGCTAGATTGACAGTCCCTGGAGTCTGAGGCTTCTGTTTATCCTCGGAATGGCAAACCTCTGAGTGGCATACCATAGGCAGCGGCAATGCTGGTTTCTTTCACGCCCTATGTGTTGCCCTGAAGAGATCTCATCTGGGAACATGAAGAGAGCTGAGCCGCCGAGGCCCATTCAGTCCTTCACTTCTTTGCTGAGACTATCAGTAACGGGGTCAAGCAACAGAGATGATGGTCGATTCTGTCAAGCACCACCGTTATATAGACTTTCTAAGTGGGCATGTGGTCAGGTCACATGACATCCTGTTTACCTACATCACACATAAAATAGCCCTTGGAGGTGAGCCCTTCCCCAGAGGCTTGTTTACAGGGTAGTTGTGGTGCATCCCAGGAAGGAAGATGTCATATAGCTAAATCTAAAACCTGCACACACTGAGCCAGCTAAGGGAAGGAGTAGACAAATGAAAAAGCTCCAACAGAATCATCCAGTAGGGGGCATACCCCCCCCCCCCAAGCCAGTCCAGCCCTCTTACCTATAGGGCCAGCTCCTCTCAGGCAGCCAGCACTAGGAAGCGATACACACACAAGAAACCCTGACATAGACTATTCAGCAGGGAGCAGCTGGTAAGGCCTCAGCAGGTTTGCAGAGGAGAGAGGGGCTAGCAGCTGTACTTAGCATCAGGGCAGGGGGGTCCAGCTGGGCATTTGGGATGCTGGCAAAATGCAGTGCTTAAAAAGAGTGGGTGGGTGTGCGCGCACAGGGGGGTGTCACAAGGGGGTCACAGATTTGCCCCCCATAAATAAATAGAGCTGAGTTGTTAAGGGGCAGACCTTAACAGTCTTACCAAACCTGCCATTCCCACATTTTTTTCAGACACACACCCTTTTCAGACCACTTTAAGCACTGGCTGGATGACCGCTACGTGTGCGTCTCTGCAGTAATGAAGGGTTTTCAGCACTAGTGAAATGTAAGCACCTCTGCAGCAGCAAATATTCTGCACCACCAAAGCTTCGTGCTTCTGCACACTTGGGGGCCACTAACCTGTGGGAACAATTGTGTGTGTGTTTGCCTTTTCAAAGTGGATTACATTAAAAAACTATTATTTTGGGACATTATCTAACTGCCCATTTGTCGCTGTCTCGTCTCTGGACAGTGTGTAATTTATCTGTCTTTACCTTTCTGTCTCTCTAGGTGTTAATACAGGGACCATTATCACAATAGCTAAGTCTCTATAAAATTATGCTTTGATTTTACCTTCTCTGGACTACTACTACTTTATTATTATTAATAATAACAACAATTATTATATAAAGAGGCATTTGCATGATTTGTATTCAGAGCCCCAGTCATGCCCCAGGACTGCATTGTGCCAGGTGCTGTACAAACACAGAACAAAAAGACAGTTTCTGCCCTAGGGAGCTTACAATCTAAGTGTAAACCAAGAGAAAACAGATGGCTACAGTAAGTACAAGGAAACTATGAAACAATATTGGTCAGCATGACAGGCTGTGGTTTCTGCACAGCAGCCGCCTAACCATTGTCAAGTATTTTGTAGTCAGGGCAAAGGAGAGTTTTCAGGATAATAATGAAGTGACTTTGTTGCTATTAATGTCCTTAATGTCACTAATGAGCCCCAGCCCACAAGCTATCTGTCCTGTGAGATGGAGATCCTTTGGTCAATCACTTTGCTCCCTTTGTTTCCATTTAACTCTGTATCATGATTCCTGTGAATGATGTTGGCGCCTCACTTGGATGTTAACTTTAAGAGGTAATTCTCCAGAGCGCCAGCAGAGGGAAACCGTCCTCCACTTTGGGTTTGAAATTGTCAAGGTTTCAGATTGTATGTGTGATAGTCAGAGGTACAGGAGTGCAAGTGTATCCATAGGCATGGGAACTAGGGGTGTGGGGGCTGCTGCAGCACCCCCAGGTTTTGTACAGGGTCCAGGCCACCGGCCCCATGCCCAGGGTCCCAGCGCTGCCAACCCTGCGCCTGGGGCTCCGCTCCTGGCCCCGCACCTGGGGTCCTGCTGCTGGCCCCTCGTCCAGCCTCCTTACCCCTGTCTGCACACACACACCCCTCCCGGAGCCACGGCCCAGTTCTGGTCCCAGCTTTGGGGAGAGGAGCACGGACAGGGGCAAGGGTGGTGCGACATAAAAAGTTTGGGGACCACTGGTTTTCAGCACCCCAACTATAAAAAGTGTTCCAGGGCCACTGAGTGTATCCTGCATGAATTCAAAGAGGAGACAGGGAGAGAGACAGAAAAGGATGAGGAGGAAGAGAGGGCTTCAGTTATGTTTTGTGTACCTTCAGGGGAACTGCTGCAGGCAAGACATCTTAAATCTATTTCGATGAGGAGAAAGGACCACAAGTACACAACTAAATGTGACAAAACTGTGCAAAGGGGAGACACTTCTGGAAATATTTTCTAACAGATCTGTTAGATTGTGGAATTGTCTCTCAGGGAAGTGGTGGCCCCATCACTCAAGTCATTTAGAACAGCACTGGACTCAGCACTAGAGAATACACTCTATAGAACAATCCTGTATTGTCTGGGGGGAGGGGGGGAGGAGAGAGAGAGAGAGAGAGAGGCCTGTTCTGTTGCTGCCTGTGTTTTGCCTCCTATTGTGGATCAGTCTTTAGGGCTATCAGTCACCACTTTGCACAACTACTAAATCTCATTTTAAAAGACCCATGAACCATTTTGTATGTTTAGAGAAGTCCTGGCCATAGTCCATCCTGAATAAACGCAGCCTCCCTAAATTTCCCCCAGCAGGTACAACTGAATCCACTATCCTGCCTCACTTCCTGAGCTAGTTTGTCATGCAGAGTATTGCTGTGTGCTGTGTTTCACTCAAAGATGGATCACTTCAGTGCGGGGGCAGTGATCCCATTATGCACCATCTATACGGCACTTTAGCAATGAGAGGTGCTAGGGAACAGTAAGGTGTTATTATGAAAAACCCTGAGAAAAAACAGTGGCACCAAGAAAGCACTTGCTACAGCTAATATATCTTTTTATTTGTGCTATGGTCTTTTCAAAGATGAATTAAAGGGGGAGGGAAAGAAATGTCACTAGGAAACCAGCAGCAGATGGATGTCTCAGTTGGCGGCAATGGTCTCCTCGATCCAGTCAACATAGTTGCAGACTTTGGTGTAGACTCCAGGGTAACCCTGCATAGCACACCCGATCCCCCAGGACACAATTCCTTGGAGCTCACTACGGCACACGACTGGGCCACCAGAATCGCCCTGTGAGGGAAAGGATTTGGGTGTTACAGACACGAGCTAATTCAGGCAGAGGAATCTATTCAGCTAATCGGGAAAGGTTTCAACTAGCTGCAGGTGAATCTTGAAAGCACTAGGTAAGGAGCAGCAGAGTCCATATCCTCTGATATGTCTGATGGGTATAGAGGATAGTCAAAAATCCCAGTTTCCTTTGTTGATCATCACGCACCTAACACCCATCAGCAGTGCCTGGAACTACAATTCTAACTGTGGTAAAAAGCCTAATATATCCAAATCTGCTGATCTGAGACTGTATTGAAAGCAGACACCTGCCTCTGTCCTTGTTTTGTCCATCCTGTTCATCCTCACCCCCAATCAGAGACGGAATTGTATCTATAACCCAGAGGTTGAAATGCCCTGCAGTTCACAGCTTGATCCCTTGAGCCATCCAGTTCACACCCCCAAACACGCCCTCCAAACTCCTGAGCACATTCTTTTCCTCATCACATCCTGTGGTTAATTCTTTGCAGGTTCTCAGAGTTCTGGCACTAAGGCTGGAACAGGAGAGACAAGAGCAGCTGAGCCCTGTCTCTGCAGAACAAGAGAAAATGAAAGGCAGCTCACCTGGCAGGAGTCTTTGCCACCCTCCAGGAATCCCAAGCAGATCATGTTTGTAGTGATTTGTCCTGGGTAAGCACCACTGCACTCAGCGTCAGTCAGGACTGGAGCATCCAGACACTGGAGAAGCTCGGGGTAGTTAGCTGCCAACAGAGAGGGGAGAACACTAAGATTCATCTTAGAAAGCAGACAGGCCAATTAATACAAAGACTGGTAGATTTCTGGGCTAGAGAATCCAATAAAGAAGAGGGCAGTAAGAACTACTGCACCGTCTGTGAGGAGGACCTTAATGACTAGAATAGAATAACAGGGGTTATTTCAGGGAAGGACTGAGGGGCATTGGCAGAGCTGTGTGGGGAGCCCAGCACTGGAATAGCAGGGGGGCTTCAGGGCAGGACTGAGGGGCTTTGGCAGAGCTGTGTGGGGAGCCCAGGACTGGAATAGCAGGGGGGACTGCTAGTAAGGAGTGAGGGTAATTGACAGAGCTGAGCGTGTGGACCCAAAGATTGCAAGTGCAAAAAGAGCTGCAGGTCAAGACTGAGATGTATCTGGGTCCCATAACTGTAATAATAAGATAAGTGGGCTGTGTGTCATGTGTGAGGCACATTCATACTCACAGCCACTGCTGAGGGTGTTTCCCCAACCAGAAATCAAGCACTTAGTCCCAGCAGCCACACAGGCAGAAGGAAGAGAGATTGTTGCGACACGGGCATTCAAGGCAGCTGGGGTTGCCAGCTTGATCAGCATAATGTCATTATCCAGGAGCCACGAATTGTATTCGGGGTGGCGGATTACTTTAACGGAGTTGATGAACTGCTCGTCCCCTTCCAACACATCGATGTTGTATTCCCCGAGCCTCACCTGGATGCGGCTGCAAAATCAACCAGGCAACATGGAGGGCAGTTAACCACAAATAGCATAAGATGTGACCACTAGGTGGCACTACATAGTTCAGTGCACTGTGTAGTGATGACATTCAAATTCTGTCATAGATCACAAATGAAATAATTGTGACTGGCTTTCATAATAGTCTTCGTACTGAAATCAAAGCAAGGGGTCATCGAGTTTGGTATCCCATCTGCAACAGGGGCACAAGCTAGATGCTTCAGCATAAGGTCTTAAATCCTCCCAGTGAGCCTAATTGTGTAAGAGCATTGTGTAAGAGCAGGAAGAGGAATTTTGATGCTTGATCCCAAATGATGAGTGACAGATGTCCAGAGGCAGGAGGACTGATTCTTGCTCTGGTTGAATATTTGTTTACATGACACAGTAACAGTGAAATTCACGAGCTCTGTCAGTTCTAATAATAAAAGATAGAGATGGGAAATCCCTACCTGTCCAGTAGATCTCCAGCTGTAGCCCAGGGTGAAAAGAATGAAAGGTTCTGAGAACCCATTATTGGGGTGTGTACAGGAGAGGACCCTTCACTTGTGAAATGCTCTGCAGAATGAGTATGCTGGAGAACGCCTGATCTAGACCATCCCCCAGAGTCAGCTCAGGATGGTCCTTACAGCATGCAACCAGCTAAGCTCTCCAGATCCTTCCTGAACCCAGGAATGGTGACTGGTTTAGTTTCTTTAGTGTTGTGGGAGTAGCAATAACATATTACATTTCACTAGCAAACTTTCATCCCAAGGTCAATTACGTCCCTGAAGGTGGATCCAGTTCTGTCCTCAGCCAGTATGAACTGCAATGGCAATTGCATATGGATACTGAAGGGCAGAACTAGTCTCTGTATAGAAAGTATATATAGGGATCACGTCACCCCCTCCACAGATATATAGCCATCTCTAGGGAAGCATGGGGCAGCTGTCTAGCAGTACCTAGCAGTGTTACTTAAGACTTTAGGTCAGGAAATAAAGAAGAAGAATGGATCCAATTGAAAATTCTGGGGGAATTAAAGGAGAACAGAAAGTAATTAACAATTTTGGAAATTGGCCTGGACAGATGGACTGTCAACCCTACTACAGAGAAAAGTGTTGTGGGAACTTTCATGGTGGTCAGAAACACCTCCTGATACCATGCTTGGGCACTGGGAGGTCACCCTGCAACACGGATTTTCCTTTATTGCTCTGCTATCCACGTACTGGGCAGGTCTGATTAGATCTGACAAGATCTCAGCCAGAGGCTGCATGGCCACAGGCAATATATAATGTATTAACCTTCACTCACGATTTGTAGCAGTGAGCAGCTGACACAACCCACTGGTTGTTGATGAGAGAGCCCCCGCAGAAGTGGTACCCAGAGTTCAGGGACACCTGGTAGGGGACAGAACAGGTGTAGCCCCCCACGATTTTGTCATCATCATCAACAGGGACAGCGACTGAGGAAAATGGGGAAATCAGGTGTTAAAAAAATAACTTGGAACCCAGTGACTTGAAATGCAGCAGCAGCTAATGAGCAGCAAATTATTTAACCATACACTTAAAAGCTTTGGTTTACAGGAGTCTTCTTCACATCTCTGAAGCCCTGCCCTCCTCAAATTTTCCATGTTTCATGCCCACCACCCTCTAAAGCAGGGTTGGGCAAACTTTTTGGCCCAAGGGACACATCTGGGTGGGGAAATTGTATGCAGGGCCATGAATATAGGGCTGGGGAAGGGGGTTGGGGTGTGGGAGGAGGTGCGGGGTGTGGTACGGTGTGCGGTGTGCAGGAAAGGACTCAGGGCAAAGGGTTGGGGTGAAGGAGGGGTGCAGGATGCAGGAGGGGTGTGGGGTGCAGACTCCGGCCTGGTACCCCTTACCTCAAGCAGCTCTGGGGTGGCAGCAGCACACAGCGGGGCTAAGGCAGGCTCCCTGCCTGCCCTGGCCCCGTGCTGCTCCCAGAAGTGGCCAGCTTGTCCAGCAGTGGCTCCTGGGGGTGGGGTGGGGCAGGCGGCTACGCTGTGCACTGCCCTCGCCTGCGGTACCACCTCCAAAGCTCCCATTGACCGCGGTTCCCCGTTCCAGGCCAATGGGAGCTGCGGGGGGGGGGGGTGCCTGCAGACGAGGGCTGAGCGTGGAGCCCTGTGGCCGTCCCCTCTTCCCCCCGCCCTGCAGGGGCTGCAGGGACATGGTGCCCGGCATCCAGGAGTGGCGCGGGGCCAGGGAGGCAGGAAGCCTGCCTTAGCCCCGCTGTGCCACAGGGCTGGCAATCCCACGGGCCAGATTGAAAGGCCTCACAGGCTGGATCAGGCCCACGGGCCGTAGTTTACCCTCCCCTGCTCTAAGGCATGAGGCTGTGACAACTATCCTGGTTCTGGAAGAAAACAAGTTTTGTCTCACCAACTCTGCTCCTTCATTGCCCGGTAAAATAATGATGGGAATTTCTCTCAGATCTCAAACCCTGAAAGACCTCAAAGTTGTTTACAAACTATATGTATATATAAGAATTACTGCACCCACCACTAAAGGACTGCCACATCTGGCATGGAACATGATAGCTGTTTAACAGTGAACAGAAACAATACACATCAGTTTAGGGCAAGAAATGAAGAAGAATGTCAAGAACAATTGAAACTGCCACTGGAATTTTTTGTTTCATTGCAAGGAGACAGAAGTACACAGAGAAAAGACAGAGGGAAAGAGAGAGAGAGAGAAGCAAATGCAGAGAAAAACAGTGTCTCAGAGAGGGAGCAGAAATTTAGACGTCTGAAGGGGGGAGAAAAAGGGAGAGAAGCAGAAAGGGAGACAGAAGGGACAGACTGAAAGAGACAGAGAGATAGGGAAACCTAAAGAAAAAGGGAAAGCAGTAGGTTTGTGGTAGAGCACCAATGATCCCTGGAGAGAATCAGAGGATCAGGAGAATTAAACTGCTTTGGAAAACTCACCTGCTGCTCCTAGGCAGGCAAGAATCAGGAGAAACTTCATGGTGTCGCTATTAGTGAGCACTGTCAGCTGTGACAGGTTTTGCTGAAGAAATCACCCCACTTTATACCTCCCAGAGAGTGTTATCTCCCCAATCCAAGGTCCCACCAGGTTCCCACTTCCCAGGGTCTTACATCAGTTCAGACAAATATAGTTACCTTATCAAGCTAAAAAGGTAATAAAGTGACTGCAGGTGCCACAGAGACTGGAAAGCATTTCCTGAAATTAAAAGAGCAAATGTCCAACTCTATACAGCCCTGTTGATGTGCCTTGATCCTGCCTTGCACACCCCTGCTATTCCAGTGCTGGGCTCCCCACACAGCTCTGCCAATGCCCCTCAGTCCTGTTCTGCCGTCCCCTGCTATTCCAATGCTGGGCTCCCCACACAGCTCTGCCAATGCCCCTCAGTCCTGTTCTGCCGCCCCCTGCTATTCCAGTCCTGGGCTCCTGTGATGAATGTGGAAATTGTTGGAAATATTTTTATGGTCCATAGATGTAGCTTGGTTTTCCTGTGAGCTTTGTATTGCCGTACACTGAGTGTAAAGGGAAGCAATGGGTGTTTGAGTCACTTTAGCTGTATGGATGGAGACCAGAATCATTAACATGAACTACATATGACCTACAAATGTAAATGTAGGATCTGGAGGAGACAAAGGAAGAGCCGGTGACCAGAATTTTAGCATCTAGCAACTGAGTCCAAGGCTGGGTGGCCATGTGAACTCAGTGTGGCTTGCAGCAGGAGGACAATAGACAAAAGATGTCAGGAGTCTGGGCTAAGAAGAGGGTTCACAGACAAACAGTGGGAAATTTGGGACAGGCAAAGAGACAAAGGGCTGGGGGAGAGTGAAGATGGAGCTCAGGAAGAAGGAGGGCATGGCAGAGCCCTTGCTTCCACTGCTATGAACTCTGTCCTAAGCTAACATGCTATGCTATGCTATCATGAAGAGTTTTGGTGCTGTATTCCAGGTGACTAACCTATAAGGTGCCACAGAACTCTTTGTCGCTTTTTACAGATCCAGACTAACACGGCTACCCCTCTGATACTTAAAAAGGTTATGTTATTCTCAAAAAAAAAGTGCCTGGTGTTGCTGCAGATACTTACTGAAGAGCATTGCACCCTGAAGGAGGGAAAAAGTCTCTTGCAGGAGTCTGGCTCAGCTAGACTTGCTGCAGAGAGACACAGAGAGAGACAGGGTTTGCTGGCATCTGAAGACCCAGTTTCAGAGTCATGGAGGCTATGGGCCTGCCCTTGTGGAACACTGTGGATCCTTGGGATCCAGCTCACTAAAGGGGTTACTCCCAGGAGACTGATTAAAGACCATGGCATAGTGCAGAATTGCAGAATACATTGCAGTTCCCGACACCATTCTTCCAATGACCCTCAGTCCTACCCTGCAGGACCTCTTGCCATCTGAGCCATGGGGCTTGTAGCAACTTGCCTGGTACTTGGAGGGAGGAACACAAGTTGTCAGGAAGTCAGTCTGTGTGAACATGGCTGGAATGCTAGCTGCAGCTGCAGCATCTCTGTAAATAGTTCTCTTAATAAAGAGTCCATTTAGTTTTACAAGCATGGAGTCCTTTCATGTTTTTGCCCAGCACATGGTACATGAAACAGGGTCCCCCACAACTCCTTTGAAGCATCTGAATTCTGACCTGCAGCACCCCCTGTTAAGTTAATTATCACTTGCAGTGTGTTTGGCCATTCCAGTCATGTGAACCTTCAGAACTCTGCTAAAGCCACTCTGTGCTGACCCCTGCTCTTTGAAACCCGTCTTGGGCCTCTCTTGCACAGTCACTGCAAAATCCTGCGGTAGAGGTTTTGTGATGTTCACAAATGAGAGACTCATATGAGACTCATATGAGACTCAACAAGCTCATTTCATTTGTAATCTCAGATACCATGTGAAGTCTCATCCCAACAGGCAAATATGCAGTGAATGGTTCCCATTTGTCTCCCCACCCCCACCCAGAAAGGACCTCAAGTCCACAGTGATTACTTTTGCATGAGTCAAGCAATGTTACCTAGTTGGAGCAGGAGATTGGGAGTCAATCACTATTCCCAGCTCTGTCACTGAATTGCTGTGTGTGATTGGTCAGATTTGTCTGTGCCTCAAATTTCCTCCCTTCTAATAATGCCCATCTCAGACATGTGTTGTAAGGCTTAATTAATGCATGTAAAGCAGTTTGAGAAAGCTGATTTGTAAATGAAAGAGTTAACCTTGCATAAAGCCAGGTAGGGCAAATGAGGTGAGGGAAAATTTCCATACACCAAACCTGCCTTTCCATATGAAAGTACAAACTAAACAGCAAGGTCAGAGATTAATTGACATTTCTTCTGAAGAGCAGAAAGGAGAAGTGAACTTGAATAACTATCTTTCCAGCACCTCCAGATTCCCCCTAGCTGGACTTCACCCCCCAACCTCCAATGGCACCATTATGCCCTTAGGGGTCAATGTGCAGGCACAGGAGCAAGAGCCACCCTCCTCTTAAGTGACAGGTCTTCAGCACTCCCTAAGCCTGGTGAGATGGGGTTTGTAGCAGCATCATTTGCACACCTCTGATCAACATTGGTCCTGCCCCTTCTGTGCCCTGCTGCCCTCCATGCCTCCTTCTGCCACATTTCCATGCACAAAGAGTGAATCATACCATTTGTGAAGCTCTTAGATTCTGTGGAGATGAGAGCTGTAGGAAAGCCCATGAAGAAATTCAGAATGCTGTTTTCAATGCAGGCTTTGATCAAAAAGGCAGGTGCTACCTAGTGAATGATGAAGATAAAAAGAAAAGTTAAACAGCTGCCTTATTCCCTGAGTACCATCCATTCTGTGGCAGGGGTTGTGTGGAAAAATAGCATGTGATCATGTAATCACTGCATCACAATATATGTATCATAGTGCATACATACAAGGGGTTGAATTGAGGCTGCACAGGCAACTGCAATTCAAGGATTTCTCAGCTTTAGAATTTTTAACATTTTTTGTATGAAATGATTTATATAATTTTCTATCTTATTCTCTGTGGAGTTGGCCAACACTACCACGTGGATGTAATGGTGTCCGTGAGAGATAAAGCACCTGGATGAGATATGACGGGCTGAAATTCAACGCAGGTGAGGTGGAAGTGAAGCTGAGAAACAATTTGAGGAGCCTGCAAAACCCATAATTGGACCCTTCATTGAGGGCATCTGCCCAAAGGCTGGTCTTGTCCCTCTTCTTTGGGAACCAAGTGGTCCAGGAACAACTCTCCCCCGTGGAGAGACAGGAGATTACACCCATTGCTCGAGAAGCAGGGATCTATCAGCCCTGTTCCTCATGTTGGTCTAGTCATGGCTGGAAAACTGTAACACCTTTTACCTGGAGTTATCAGTGTAGGTCACAGAGAAACTCCAGCTTGTCCAGCTCTGCCCTTGAGCCTGAGAGATGCTAAGCACTGATTTCCATAGGAGTTGGGTGTTTGGTGTATCTACCTATGTAACTGTTATGCCACTGTTTTTTGTGTATTGCACCTTTAAAATTCTAAGGATGGTGGTATCAAAGAAGTAGATATTTTGTGTTTCATGCTTAGACTGTCATTGTGGTGATACACAAACACACTGTGCTCTCTCGCTTTGTCCCTTGGAGACTTTACTTTTGTTCTTTGTTTTGTTTTTTCACTTAATCTAAAGTAAAGGTGACAGAACAAGGTTTGTGTCTGAAAAAAAATCCATAACAAGAATTCTAGCAATGAGGATGGGATCTAAAACAGCAGAGAGCCTAGAGCAAGTGAACTAGCAGGGGAGAGGTCTCCTGGCTAAACATAAGAGGTCAGAAAACAAAGATAAAAAGGTCAGCAATTGAAGGTTCCAGTTTAATGAAGTGTGGAACATTATTTAATATATGTGCAAAGAGTTGGTCAATATTTGATGTAGATGCTATTGAAAACAGTGGCATAAAAAGGTCAGCACTGGGTGGGGGGAAATGACATTTGTCGAGCATGGAAAGCAAAGGCATCCAGAGCTAAATACATGTTCACCACTATTAGCATTAGGATTGGTATTTGGTCCAGATCAATAGTGGTCATAAGTTGTAACACCTGATGGCTCTTTGGTCGGCATAAACTGCCTTGGTAGTTCTCACTCCAGCACCTTGTGGGACTGGTGCCCATACTGGCACCATCTGGCCTCCTCTTTGGTCATCTTTACAGACCTAGCAATGGAAATATTCAACAAGGGGTTGGGGGGAAGCTATACCTTTGAACACCATTGAAATACAGAGAGCTTTCTGCAGGCACTGACAGCTGACACACATGGTAAGCTGTCTAATGATAAAGGCTAGGTAGGTGGCCTGCTAGTGAGTCATTAACATCTCTCCTTCACTTATCTAATGTTAAAAATAAAACAAATCACAATGAAGCCTCCAAATTGTAGATTTAGCTAATATATGCAACCATATGTTTCTGTTAGTGTCACATACATCCTTTTAATTATGATACAGAAAATATGGATCTTATTAATAACAATAATGCTATAGATATCTACAAATAGGCAAGAAGCTTGGCAAAACTTAGACATAAGCCTTTAAAATATGTCAAGTAGCAGATGCGATTTCTGTGATTCATACAAAGGAGATGTAGGTTGAATAACTACAACAGCTAACTAGCTAGAGTTAATCACAAACTCTTACTAAATTGTGAAGTAACTTCCTCTTTTATCATTTTCTATGGCATATTCCTATAAGTTTCTAATAGAGATATAGTAGAACAATCTATACTATTTGACAAAGTATTGTAAAGTATAATTTTATTATTAAATAAAATAAATAAAAAATATTTAAGAAACTATGTCAGAAAATTAAAGTTATCTAGAACCATTCTGTAACACACCCTTTCAATTTGAAAACTTTTGCAAATAATATGGACTATGCAGTCTATTTTAAATAGAAATCAATCAATAAGAAATCGATAACTGATGTTTAACAAAGGTATATATAAAACATATTTGCTTTGTATTAAAGAAGCTGATACATTCAAATGGTATGTTGAGAAGCCAATGTGAAGTATAAAGCTTTATGGCTAACCAACCAAAAAGTTATAAAACTGTAAAGCCTGATTATCTCTGTGATTGACGGTGGCGCAGAGAGAGGTTTGCATATGCAACAATACTACTGATCTTATCCCTGACGTGTATAATAATATTAATATTATTCTCTGAATGGAATAATAAAATAGTGGTACAGAGGTGTATACAAGTTTTTTGTGTTATTTCATTAATACTTATTTCTTATGGGTGATGTATGATTGAAGATGACCATTTATATCATTATTGCTACTAATGTTGCACAATTGCACTAAATTTGATACAAAGTATATCATGTAAGGTGTCAATGGAAAAGTTACAATCACTCAATTATCCTGGTTAAATCTATGTTTCATCGCCGTATCTGAAGTTATGAATATTGGCTATGTATTTGTGTCTCAAATGTGTTTTTGATGTGACACCACAAAGTAGTTTACATCCAGTTTCACCAGCCCATTGTGAATGGACTATTCCAGCTTGATGGGCCATTAAAAAGATCAACTCTCCAGATAGCTCTTTCTGAGGAAGCCTCAGACAGCAAGGAGCCAGTGGTTACCCCTGTGATTCAGAAAAGCATGTAAGAACATGTAATGTGGACACATGACATTGGACTCCATCTTTGTCAGTAACTTTCCATATAAAGTGGCCGTGGTTGTTGTTTGGGATAGTAAATTTCCATGTACATGGCAGAGGATATATAAAAGACACCCGAGACGTCTCCATTTTGCCTCATTCCTGTTCCAATTCTCTGGACTATGGATTTATAACTAAAAGGAGTATTTTGAACAATGTACGGAGGATGTCCCAGTCCTTTGGAAGTTACCAGAGAGACTTTTGCAAGGTAGCAGACTATTCCATCACTGCTACAAACCTGCTCTGAGGACTTTGCAGTTATTACAGTGGATTACAGGGGATTACAGGGGATGAAAAGTTGGATATGAGTCAGCAGTGTGCCCTTGTTGCCAGGAAGGGCTGCATTAGTAGGAGCATTGCCAGCAGATCGAGGGAAGTGATTATTCCCCTCTATTCGGCACTAGTGAGGCCACATCTGGAGTATTGGGTCCAGTTTTGGGCCCCCCACTACAGAAAGGATGTGGACAAATTGGAGAGTCCAGTGGAGGGCAATGAAAATGATCAGCGGGCTGGGGCACATGACTTATGAGGAGAGGCTGAGGGAACTGGGCTTGTTTAGTCTTCAGAAGAGAAGAGTGAGGGGAGATTTGATATCAGCCTTAAACCACCTGAAGGGGGGTTCCAAAGAGGATGGAGCTAGGCCGTTCTCAATGGTGGCAGATGACAGAACAAGGAGCAATGGTCTCAAGTTGCAGTGGGGGAGGTCTAGCTTGGATATTAGGAAACACTATTTCACTAGGAGGGTGGTGAAGCACTGGAATGGGTTACCTATGGAGATGGTGGAATCTCCATCCTTAGAGGTTTTTAAGGCCCAGCTTGACAAAGTCCTGGATGGGATGATTTAGTTGGGGTTGGTCCTCCTGTTGGTCCAGGGGGTTGGACTAGATGACCTCCTGAGGTCTCTTCCAACTCTAATCTTCTATGATTCTGTGATTCTAAGAGGATTTCAGGAACCAACCTTGTTTGCATGGGCTCACCCACTCTGCCTAGGTGCTCATCATGACCGGATTGTTTTGTCCATATGATCATTTTTGGCTGGTGTTGGATCAGAAGTCACTTTACATTTGGGGCAGTGGCACTAAAGGGTTGTTATCCTTGTTCTGTGAATCAAGGGCAGCAGAACTGTGCTTGGCATACCCTGATTGAGGGACTGACCCTCAACTAAACTGCACTCACTAGGCAGGGAACATGGGTGCCAAGGCCCAGTGGAGTTGAGAGAGGGTGGAGACAGGTACTTGTGCTGGGTGGGGGTGTGCCTTGCCTAAGATCCTAGACACCACTTGACCCTTCCTTTCTCCACTGTTTAGTAAAAGAGTTGATTAAAAGTCAATTGAGAGCCTTGTTACACACCACAGAGCTGAACTCACTGATAACGGGATCTAAGCATTAGATCTGCTTTGGGACAGTGCCTCTGATGCAAGAGACTTCCCAGTGTACATTTGCAGTGAGGGTCCCACACTAACAGCTGAAATCACTGAGAGCTGTGTTAAGTGGTAGGACCTCAAGACATCCTAGAGCCGCTGACAGATTGGAGAGAGTGGCCGGCAGGGTGGCTAGCATAGTGGAGCCATGAGCAAGCACCCAGACAGTGGAGCAAGCAAGGTGCCTTCTTGCCTTCCGCCCCCACGAAAGGTAGGAAGTGAATTCAGCAGATGCACCTCTGAACTCTGGGTTTGCATTACCCAAGGACAACAACTGTGACTAGTTTCAGAGTAGCAGCCGTGTTAGTCTGTATCAGCAAAAAGAACAGGAGTACTTGTGGCACCTTAGAGACTAACAAATTTATTTGAGCATAACCTTTCGTGGACTACAGTCCACTTCTTCAGATGCATAGAATGGAACATACAGTAAGAAGATATTTATACATACAGAGAACATGAGAAGGTGGAGGTAGCCATACCAACTGTAAGTGGCTAATAAGGGAAGGGCATATTTAAGGAACTTTTGGTTGCTGGACTTAAGAACCTGAGGCAAAAGGACACTGCCCAACTAACTCTGGGGTGGGTGTCTTGTTCATGGGTTTATTTTTATGAATCCTACTTGTGGTGTTTTCCCAACTTATGATGGTTTACTTCCCTTCTTTTATTAAAAGTTTCTTCTCTATGCTCAAACTCCGTACTTGTGAGAGAGGAAGTATTGCCTCTGAGAGGTGACCAGGTGTGGTGCGTAATTTTCCCAGGTTACTGGGTGGGGGCTCAAGCCAGTTTTGTGTTGTATTGTTGAAAAGGAACCCATATATATTGAACCCAGCCCTTGTTGCTGCTGACTACAACTGGCAGAAGGGTTACATATAGAAAGAATTCTTAATCTCAAACTGATATCCATAAACAGTATATAGACAGATTCCCCAAATCATCACAGTGACATTTGCTTTTTTTTTTTTTAATGAAAGCTGCGATTCTGTCATAATCACAGGATTCCAGGAGCTGGGGCTTAAAGTAAAAAATAAAATATTGCAAGGCTCATTTCTGAAAAATTTATTTTCCAAATTGGAACAAAATGTTGGAAATGCCAAGTTTTCCACAGAACAGAAATGTTCCAAAAATTCCAACATGGTTGGTTCCAAAAAAACAACATGGATTTTTTTGAAAATTTTTGTCTGGACTCATCAGTTGGCAAGCCGGCCAGTTAGCCAGTCAGTCTGGGGAACTAGTCAGCCTGCCCATCCGTAAATGGTTAGCCTGGGGAGCCTGGCTGCCTACCCACCAACCAGGGTCCAGATAGCCCAGGGAGCTGGTCAAGTGGGCAGCCTGCCTGGCAGGCTTTGCAGGAAGCAGGGAGGTTAGGAGCACAAGACTGATACATCAGTGCAATATATCATTACAATACAACCCATCGATACAATCAATCAATGCAATACATCAGTCCATCCATAAAATAAATCAATCTGTCAAATCAAATAATCAATGTAATGCATTGGTAAATCCTTACAATACATCAATACATCACATCAGACAGTACAATGCATCAATATATGAGTACCGTACAGTGCTGCAAAACTATAGTATACACCAATACAATATATCAGTCCATCAATACAAAACATCAGTATAATACAATACATCAGTACAATAGAATAGTTCAATAAAATACACCAATACAATGCAATAACCAATGCAATATAATATGTCAGTTCAATACATCAGTGCAATACATCAATACAGTAGAATACATCAAGACAAAACATTAATACATTTATACAAAATAATTCAAATATGTTACAATATTATACATCAAGAACATACAATAGACCAGGGGTCGGCAACCTCTGGCACGCGGCTCGCCAGGGTAAGCACCCTGGCGGGCCGGGCCAGTATATTTACCTGCCGCGTCGGCAGGTAAATAAACTGTCCCGGCCCGCCAGGGTGCTTACCCTGGCGAGCCGCGTGCCAGAGGTTGCCGACCCCTGCAATAGACCAATTCATCAATATCACACAACACAATATATTAATACATTAATACAATATAACAGTATACGTCAACACAATACTATATATCAACACAATACATTAATACAATAGTATATTTCAGTACATCAGTGTAATACCAAAATGCAATTCGTTATATTAAAACATTACAATACAATACATCACTATAATGCAATTCTTCAATATCTGAATAGAATACATGATCAATCAATACAACAGAGCACTTCAATACATTATCAATACAATTTGCTATATCAATAAAATACATTCACAAAAATTAATACATCAATAAGTCTGTATAATTAATCAATACATCAGTAAAATACAAATGCTGCAGTATGTCAGTACAATACAACAGAAAACATCAGTACAATGGGGGGAAGCAGTAGATGTGGTATATCTTCAGTTTAGTAAGGCTTCTGATCAGGGGCACCGAAGCAGGGGGCCAAGGGGCCATGGTCCTTCCACTTTTTGAAAGTGGACAGGCCTGGCTCGTCGACTTTTCACCAGGAGCCCCACCCCTGCCCCTCCTCTTCCTCCTGAGGCCCCACCTCCTGGCAAGGCCAGCAGTTGAAGCCCAGCTGGGGAGCCCATGCAGCTGTGGGGAGCTGCAGACCCTCCACATTCATGGGGTGGAAGGGCCCGAGAGCAACCCCTGGCCCATGTCCTCGCCCCCTGGACCTCCCTCACAGTGCAGGTGGAGGGTCCACGGCTCCCCACAGCTACTTGGACAGCTCCTATACAGCTGGGCTGCAGCTCCAAGCTCCCGCCCCCACCCAGAGCCAGGTTAGGGTAAGATTCTCCACCTGACCTGGATGGCAGGCCCGGAGGGTGGAGACACAGCCTGGAGGCTGCTGTTGGCCCCCCACCCCGGGAAGGTGGAGGGGCCTGGTCTCTCCGGCCCTGCTTCAGCTTTTGGCTTGGCCAGGGGCAAGGCCTCAGGGGGAAGACGCAGGGCAGGGGTGGGGCCACACAGGGAACAGGGCCCCTGCCCCCCCTCCACTTTTGGGAGGGCTCCACCACCCCTGCTTTTGATACTGTCTCGCATGACAGTACTAGGGAAATACAACCTAAATAGAGCTACTATGGGGGGGGGGGGACATAACTGGTTGGAAAACCATTCCCAGAGAGTAGTTATCAGTGGTTCACAGTCAAGCTGGAAGGGCATATTAAGTGGGGTCCTGCAGGGATCAGTTCTGGGTCTGGTTCTGTTCAATGTCTTCATTAATGATTTAGATAATGGCATAGAGAGTACACATAAAAAGTCTGCGAATGATACCAAGATGCGAGGCGCTGCAAATGCTTTGGAGGATAGGATTAAAATTCAAATGATCTGGACAAACTGGAGAAACGGTCTAAAGTAAATAGGATGAAATTCAGTTAGGACAAATGCAAAGTACTCCACTTAGGAAGGAATAATCAGTTGCACATGTAAGCAGAGTCAGGATGAGCTCTACCCTGACATCTGGTGGTGAATTATGGGGAGTGTGGAAAAGAACTTCAGGGGCTGATCTCATTTGCATAGCCACACCCACCCCGCCTAGCGTGAGCCCCAGCAGCCCAAAATGGTCACTTTGGCGGTTGTGGGATCCCCAGTTTCTCTGTTATTGGGGCAGGAGGAATACAGTGTTGTTACCCTGAGTTACCATGGTTATGTGAATCAAGGCCAGTGGAACTGTTTGATGACAGAGGGACTCACCATTAACTAAGTAGCACTTGCTAGACAAGGGACATGGGTTCCAAAACCCAGTGAAGGGAGAGAGGTTGGGGATAGATATTTGTACCTGATGGGATGGGCTGTCTTTGAGGGCCTGACACACCAATTGCACTGCCTTCTCTCTCCACTGTTGAATGTCAGAGCTAACTTTGAACCTATTAGGAATTTAGTTACAGACTGCTGAGCTGAATTTGCTTTGGGCCAATGGTGCACCAGCACTAGGGCTCCCCTACTATAAGCTGAAATCACTAAAGGTACTAAGAGTTGAGAGCGCTGAGTGCTGTGTTAACCAGTGGGGGAGCCTGACGCTATATTGCTAAGCGGCTGGTGGAGTGGAGCAGTTTGTGGGATGGTTGGCGCTGCCTGTGGGACAACGAGCGGAGCAGTTCGTGGGACGGCTGGTGCAGCTCACAGGATGGATAGTGGGGTGGAGCGGCTCATGGTGAAGGCGGCAGCAGAACCCCACGGAGAGGCGGGGCAGTTGGTCTTGGACCACGTAAGGTGNTCCCAGGTCACTGCGTGGGGGCTCGAGCCAGTTTTGCTTTGTGGTATTGAAACGGAACCCCTAGATACTGAACCCGGCCCTTGTTGCTGCCAACTCAGATGGGCAGAAGGGTTACACACATATATAAAATGGGAAATGACTGCCTAGGAAGGAGTACTGAAGAAACAGGTCTGGGGGGTCATAGTGGATCACAAGCTAAATATGAGACAAAAGTGTAACACTGTTGCAAAAAAAGCAAATATAATTCTGAGATGTATTAGCAGGAGTGGTATAAGCAAGACACAAGAAGTAATTCTTCTGCTCTACTCCACACTGATTAGGCTTCAACTGGAGTATTACAAAAAACAACAAGGAGTCCTTGTGGCACCTTAGAGACTAACACATTTATTTGGGCATAAGCTTTCATAGGCGAAAACCCACTTCATTTTTTCACTCCATGCATCTAATGAAGTGGGTTTTAGCCCATGAAAGCTTATGCCCAAATAAATGTGTTAGTCTCTAAGGTGCCACAAGGGCTCCTCATTTTTGCTGATAATTGAAAAAATGGGTTTGTTTAGTCTGGAGAAGAGAAGACTAAGGGGGGGAATGCTAACAGTTTTCAAGTACATAAAAGGTTGTAACAAGGAGGAGGGAGAAAAATTGTTCTCTTTAACCTCTGAGGATAGGACAAAAAGCCATGGGCTTAAATTGCAGCAAGGGCGGTTTAAATTGGACATTAGGAAAAACTTCCTAACTGTCAGGGTGGTTAAGCACTTGAATAAATTGCCTAGGGAGGTTGTGGAATCTTTGTCATTGGAGATTTGAAAGAGCAAGTTAGACAAACACCTATCAGGGATGATCTAGATAATACTTAGTTCTGCCTTGAGTGCAGGGGATTGGCCTAGAAAAGGTCCCTTCCAGTCCTATGATTCTATGATTCTATGAATAGCATACATGAATAATCCAATAGAATACATCAATGAAATATATCAGTCCATTAGTACAATTCAACACAATACCTCAATACAATCCATCAATACCATACAACACAATACTCCAAAACTTCATTATAACAAAACACATGAAGAATACAATACATCAATATGTCAATAATCAATAGAATACATACATAAAACACATCAGTACTATGCAACACATCAATACATGAATAAAATATGTCTATACAATACAATTCCTTAATAGCATGCACACATACATCATTACAATACAATAATCAATGCAATATAATACAATAATTCTATACAATACATCAAATCATTTAATCAATTAATACATTAACAGGATACAATATAATATATCAATGGTCTCAACAATATATCAACACAATACATTAATTCATCAATAAGTAGATAATCAATACATATACATCAATATAATTAATCTATACCATACATCAATACTATACGTTATGGGCTAGATTCACAAAATGGTTTAGTTGCCTAAATCCCAGAATCAGGCCCCACTGGAATTCACAAAATCCCTCCTTAGCTGCCACCGAACCCCATAGGCACTTAAACTTGACCAGCAGCTAAATTTTTGCAGTAGCAGTTCCTTCAGTGACTATTTGTATGCACACTCCAGCCCTAAACCAGGCATCCAGATGCCTAAGCCCCAGAGCAATGCAAGAACTAGGGAAGAAAGGTGTTCCTTTGCCTAACTTGCCAGCAGGGCCTGATCCAGTAAATGTGCTCAGAATTCACTTACCAGCTCAGGCATTTTTGGGAAGCTTAAAGAGGGTGGATGAGAAGGAAGACTTCTCTTATGCCTTTTAGCCCAGTGGTTGGAATATGGGAGACCCCTGGTTCAAGCCCTCCTCCACCTAGCAGGGAGAAGGAATTTGCTACCTCTCAGGTGAATGTCCTAGTCACTGGACAATAGGATATTCTGGTATGGAGTTTCCCTCATGCTTTCCTGTTGAATCTGCTCCACTGTGAATAATAATTTTGAAAAGTCATTGGCGTAGGGGGATTAGGTCACTCACTTCCCAAGTGCTCTAATCACCAGGCTACTGAGTTATTCTCTCTTGTTATCTGGACCAGTGGTTCTTTGATTATTTAGACAAAAGTGTGACGTTTTCAAAAGGCTATCTCATAGCTCAGTGGGGTGGGCACTCACCTAACATGTGGCAGAGCACTGTTCAAATCCTTTCTTCTTCTAACGTGAAGGAGGGCCTTGTACAGGGGGCTTCCACATCCCAGGGGAGTAGCCTAAGCACTGACAATGCCACCCCTAAGTTTCTTTGGGAATTTAGCTCTCCATTATTATACATCAATATGTTAATATATCTATAAAATACAATACCTATATACATCTGCAATACAATACAAATAGAATTCATCATAACAATAATTAATGCAATACAATAAATTACTGTACATGAATATGATAATACAAATCTATAGAATTCATTAATACAATACCATACAATGAAATACATGCAAATACCAGTACAATATTATACCTCAGTACAATAAGTCAATGCAATACAACACATTAGTAAATAATCCATCAACACAATACTTCAATGCACCAATACGAGTAATCATGCAGTACATCAATACATGAATAACATTCATTATACAATACAATCCATAATACAAAACAATCCATCAGTACGTCATTTCAATATGCTACAACAATCCATCAATACATCATAAAACAATACAATAAAGCAATAGATTACATTAATGCAATCTAATACAATAATCAAGGCAATACAATAGAATAATCTATGTAATACAATATATCAGTACTATACAAATATAAATGCAATACTTCGCTACATTAATACATCATCCTAATACAATACATGAACTCATCAATAAAATGTCAATACAGCACAATACATCAATGCAATACATGTAATTCAACACATAAATACATATATTTATTTCAATAAAGCTATATATCAGTAGAATGTTATACACCTATAAAATACAATAAGCAATGCAATACAAAACTATTAATATAATCGGTGTAATATAATACAATAATTAATGCGATACACCAATACAATATAATACAATAATCCAATACACCAGTACAGTTCAACAATACAATACATAAATATATCAATATAATGCAGTAGATGAATCAATATATATCTATAATGCAATACATGAATACATGAATACATCTAGACAACACATATCAGTTCAATACAATACTAGTTATCAATACATTATTTCAATACAATATAATACTCAATGCTATATAATACAATAATCTATACTCTACACAATACATCAATACAATAGACTACATCAATACATCAATACAACACATCAGTTCAATATATCAGTATATCACTACAATACACTCCATCAACATAATCCATTAATCCAAATCAATCCATCAATATATAAATACACTACACAAAGGAAGTATATTACTACATGAATACAATCCACCAAGACAAGCCAATATTCTAGAACTTCAGTACATCACAGTATATTAACACATCAATATGTCAACAATCAGCACAATATAATACATCCATAAAATACATTGATGCAATGTAATGCACCAGTACATCAATATAATACATCAGTACAATAAGTCTACACAATACTATACAATATTAACCATCATTACTATACAATAAGGGCAATATGGAAAGTGTAATCAATGGAATAGAATACACCAGGACATCAATAATCGATACAATGCATCAGTATATTACATACAATACTTCTATACAATATATAAAGTTAAAATATCAATATAGAATAATACATCAATAAAATACATTGATACATCAATAAAATGATATACATTGATAGAATACTTTTATACAGTACATAAATACAATCAACACATTCAAATATCAATAAAATACAATACATATATGCATCAATATAATATTATATATCACTACAATATAATAATGAATGCAATGCAATATATCATTACAATAATCTATGCAATATTATATGATAATCAATGCAATGGACTACATCAAAACAATAATACATCAGTACATTACAGTATATGAATACCATAAAATACATGTATACAATACTATACATCAGTATATCAATACAACACAATCTAAACTTTAGTACAGTATTGTATAGCAAAATAATAATCTATGCAATGCATCATTACAATATAATAATCAATAAAATACAACAAATCAATAGAATACATCAATATACCAATACAATAAAGAATACAATATATCAATACCAAACAACACATCAGTACAATCAATCTGATGTCATAGCCACCTGTGATGCATATGGTCACCAGATTTTATATATAGAAACCAGGGCAACTAAGTGTTGTCACAGAGCTGTGGGAGAGGGCAACAAAAGGGAGAAAAAAGTGGTGTTTGGGCATGTGTGTGATGGAATGAGGATGATGTGAGGGGTGTGGGAGTGTTTTGGTGATGGAATGATGTATTAGGGTCCTTGGTGGGCGGTTTGGCCTAGTGGTTAGTGTCCAGTCAGTCGTGGGATAGTAGTAGGGGTGCCCAGGCCCACCCACTTCACCAGCCTCTGACCCATAGCCCTAGGAGGGTCAGCAGCATTCACCCCTGGGGGAGGTGGACCCTCTGAGTTACCCTCCCTGAGTCACTTCCTACCACTGCCCCCTTCGCTTCTGATCCCAGATAAGGAAAAATAAAAAATAAAAAGGAAATCCAACCATCAGCCCCAACTGGGCTCAGCATACAGTCCTGGTACTTCAGGGAGGTGTCTCTAGCCCCTTTCGTCATGAGCCTTCAGGATAGGTCTGTACTCCTCCCCAGACTTCCATTCTGATACCCCATTACAAATTAGATAAAATGGGGGGCATATCTCTTGAGGGGTGGGCTTTTTCTAGGATGATTGTGGGAGGAGTAGGGAGATTAGGTGAAGGATATTCACCACGGTAGGGACCAGTGGTAAGGGTGTGTGGCCACACTCCCTTTGATGACCTTTGTTGCTCATGGTGGAATGTTCTACAGGATCTTTGCCTCATTCAGTGCACAAGATGGACCTATTCTGGGGATGAATCAAGGTTGTGGAGTAGGTGAATCTGTTGTCTGCCTCATTTGTTACAGAAACAAGAAGGTGTGTAGTGAATGAGGACAGGGATTGCAGGAAGGGAAAGGATAGTCTAATGATTAAGGAACTCAAATGCTACCCTGGTGAACTGGATTCATCCCGGCTTCTGCCACAGAGTTCCTCTGTGATGCTGGGTAAGTCACTTAAATCAGGCTTCCTTATTTTCAGAGTGCCCAACTTGAGACTCTGGGTTCTGATTTGTAGAGGTGCAGAGCAATCACAGATGCATCAAAGTCTAAGGGAGCTATGCTTGAACATACTCTGAAATATTACAACATACTCTGAAAAATCAGGAGCTAGGCATTTCAAACTCCCACCCCCCCAAAAAAATAGTGAAAAGTTTTGACCTTAATCTCTCTGGGTCTCAGACTTCTGATCTATAAAATGGAGATAATATTCCCTTTCCTTACAGGGCTGTTGTGAAAATAAATCAGTCAATGTCTGTGAAGCACTCAGGTGCTGTAGTGATGAGCACCCTAGGAAAAAACATGAAGAAATTAAAAATCCTTTCTTCAGAACAAGGTTTGAACAATGTGCAGAAAATAAGGGCTGGGGCCATACACTGAACAATGATGAGAAAAAAGATGCATACACATACTGGATATGTCTACACTACGGGATTACTCTGAATTTACAGAATTCGATTTTTGGCAACAGATTGTATAAAGTCAAGTGCATGCGGCCACACTAAGCACATTAATTTGGCGGTGCGCGTCTGTGTACCGAGACTAGTGTCGACTTACGGAGTGTTGCACTGTGGGTAGCTATCCCATAGTTCCCGCAGTCTCCCCCGCCCATTGGAATTATGGGTTGAGAGCCCAATGTCCCCCCCACACACACACACACAAAAGCAATGGCAGACAACCATTTCACGCCTTTTTTCCTGGGTGAACTGTGCAGACGCCATAACATGGCAAGCATGGAGCCCACTCAGCTCAAGACAGCAGTCATGAACATTGTAAACACCTTGCGCATTATCGTGCAGTTTATGCTGAACCAGAACCTGCAAAACCAGGCGAGAAGGAGGCGGCGACAGCAACGAGAGTGATGAGGACATGGACAAAGAATTCTCTCAAACCGTGGGCCCAGCGCTTTGGAGATCATGTTGTTAATGGGGCAGGTTCTAGCCATGGAACGCTGTTTCTGGGCCCGGGAAACAAGCACAGACTGGTGGGACCGCATAGTTCTGCAGGTGTGGGACGATTCCCAGTGGCTGCGAAACTTTCGCATGCGTAAGGGCACTTTCCTGGAACTTTGTGACTTGCTTTCCCCTGCCCTGGAGCGCCAGAATACCAAGATGAGAACAGCCCTCGCAGTTAAGAAGCGAGTGGCGATAGCCCTGTGGAAGCTTGCAATGCCAGACAGCTACCAGTCAGTCGGACATCAATTTGGAGTGGGCAAATCTACTGTGGGGGCTACTGTGATGCAATTAGCCAAAGCAATCGCTGAGCTGCTGCTACCAAAGGTAGTGACTCTGGGAAATGTGCAGGTCATAGTAGATGGCTTTGCTGCAATGGGATTCCCTAATTGTGTTGGGGCGATAGATGGAACCCATATCCCTATCTTGACCGGAGCACCAGGGCAGCCAGTACATAAACCAAAAGGGGTATTTTTCAATGCTGCTGCAAGCACTGGTGGATCACAAGGGACGTTTCACCAACATCAACGTGGGATGGCCGGGAAGGGTTCATGACGCTCGCGTCTTCAGGAACACTAGTCTGTTTAAACGGCTGCAGCAAGGGATTTACTTCCCAGACCAGAAAATAACCATTGGGGATGTTGAGATGCCTATAGTTATCCTTGGGGACCCAGCCTACCCCTTAATGCCATGGCTCATGAAGCCATACACAGGCAGCCTGGACAGTAGTCAGGAGCTGTTCAACTACAGGCTGAGCAAGTGCAGAATGGTGGTAGCATATGCCTTTGGACGTTTAAAGGGT
>QXTE01000342.1:941864-983665 GCA_003942145.1 Platysternon megacephalum
TTTCATTTCGATCCCCATCCTTTCCAATTTAACCAGTAATTCTTCATGCGGTACCGTATCGAACGCCTTACTGAAATCAAGATATATCAGATCCACCGCATTTCCCTTGTCTAAAAAATCTGTTACTTTCTCAAAGAAGGAGATCAGGTTGGTTTGGCACGATCTACCTTTCGTAAAACCATGTTGTAATTTGTCCCAATTGCCATTGACCTCAAGGTCCGTAACTACTCTCTCCTTCAATATTTTTTCCATGACTTTGCACACTACAGATGTTAAACTAACAGGCCTGTAGTTACCCGGGTCACTTTTTTTCCCCTTCTTGAATATAGGAACTATATTAGCTAATCTCCAGTCAAACGGTACAACCCCCGAGTTTAGGGATTCATTAAAAATTATCGCTAACGGGCTTGCAATTTCACTCGCCAATTCCTTTAATATTCTAGGATGAAGGTTATCCGGGCCGCCCGATTTACTGCCGTTAAGCTGTTCAAGTTTGGCTTGTACCTCGGATACTGTAATGTCTACCCCCCCACCTTCATTCCCATCAGTCACGCCGCCACTATTCCGAAGCCCTTCATTGGCCTCATTAAAGACCGAGGCAAAATATTCGTTTAGGTATTGTGCCATGCCTAGATTATCCTTAATCTCCACTCCATCTCCATTCTTAAGCGGTCCCACTTCTTCTTTCTTGGATTTCTTCCTATTTATATGGCTAAAAAACCTTTTACTATTGTTTTTAATTCCCTTCGCAAGATCTATCTCCACCCAGCTTTTGGCCTTTCTAACCGCATCCCTACACCCTCTGACCTCAATAAGGTAGGTTTCTTTGCTGATCCCTCCCATCTTCCACTGCTTGTACGCCTTCTGTTTTTTCTTAATCACCCCTCTGAGACGCTTGCTCATCCAGTCCGGTCTAAAACTGCTACCTACGAACCTTTTTCCCTTTCTTGGGATACAGGCCTCTGACAGCTCCTGCAACTTCAACCTGAAATAATCCCATGCCTCTTCCGCCTTTAGATCTCTAAATATGTTTGTCCAATCCACTTTCTTAACCAGCTGCCTTAATTTAGTAAAGTTAGCCCTTCTGAAATCATAGACCTTAGTCTCAGATGCATTTTTGTTTATCCTTCCATTTAGTTGGAACCGAATTAGCTCATGATCACTTGAGCCAAGGTTGTCCCCTACAACTATTTCCTCAACGAGGTCCTCACTACTCACCAAAACCAAATCTAAAATGGCATCCCCCCTCGTCGGTTCAGCAACTACTTGATGAAGGAATTCATCAGCTATCACATCTAGGAAAAGCTGAGCCCTATGATTATTACTAACATTTATTCCCCAATCTATATACGGGAAGTTAAAGTCTCCCATGATCATACAGTTCCTATTAGTATTTACCTCCTTAAAAACATTAAAGAGTTCTCTATCCATATCCAGGCTAGATCCTGGCGGTCTATAGCACACCCCAATCACTATCCCAGGGGAGGCTCTAGTATTTTTCTTCCCCAACGTGACCATTGCCCAGACAGACTCCGTATTATCTATTCCATTACTAGTTATTTCGTTACAGTTTACCTCATTATTGACATACAACGCTACTCCCCCCCCTTTACCTTTGTTCCGGTCTTTGGACGTTTAAAGGGTCACTGGCGCACGTTACTGACTCGCTCAGACCTCAGCCAAACCAACATTCCCATTGTTATTGCTGCTTTCTGTGTGTTCCATAATCTCTGTGAGAGTAAGGGGGAGATGTTTATGGCGGGGTGGGAGGCTGAGGCAAACCGCCTGGCCGCTGATTACGCGCAGCCAGACACCAGGGCGATTAGAAGAGCACACCAGGAAGCGGTGCGCATCAGAGAAGCTTTGAAAACCAGTTTCATGACTGGCCAGGCTACGGTGTGAAAGTTCTGTTTGTTTCTCCTTGATGAAAACCCACCCCCTTGACTGACTCATTCCCTGTAAGCAACCCACCCTCCCCCCTTCGAGCACAGTTTGCTTTCAAAGAAAATAAAGTCACTATCGTTTAAAAATCATGTATTCTTTATTAATTGATTATAAACATAGGGAGAGAACTGACAAGGTAGCCCGGGTGGGGTTTGGGAGGAGGATAGGAGGGAAGGAAAAGGCCAGTTCAAAAGTTCAACATAATGACAGCCTTTTGCTTGGGCTGTCCACTGGGGTGGAGTGGCAGGGTGCACGGAGCCTCCTCCCCCCCCCCGCGTTCTTGGGCATCTGGGTGAGGAGGCTATGGAACTTGGGGAGGGGGGAGGGTGGTTATAGAGGGGCTGCAGCGGCACTCTGTGATCCTGCTGCTGCCGTTCCTGAAGCTCCACCAGACGCTGGAGCATGTCCGAGTGATCACGCAGCAGCCCCAGCATTGCAGCTTGCCACCTCTCATCTCGAGCATCCCTCCTGTCCTCACGGTCACTGGCAGCTTTCCTATACTGTGATACCATGTCCTTCCACTCATTCAGATGAGCTCTTTCATCGCGTGTCGATTGCATGATTTCCGAGAACATGTCGTCTCACGTGCGTTTTTTTCACCGCCTTATCTGAGATAGCCTTCGGGACGGAGGATGGAGGTTTGAAAAATTTGCAGCTGCGGGAGGGAGGGAGGGGAAAAAAGGGAGAGAAGTATTTAAAAAGATACATTTTACAGAACAATGCTTATACTCTTTCACGGTGAACAACACTATTCACATTACATTACATAGCACAAGGTCGCATTTTACATCTTATATTGAGTGCCTGCGGCTTTGGTGTTAGAGATCACAGACGCAGGGCCGGGCAACAGAATTCGGTTTGTATGCAGCCATGGTAAGCCATGGTCTTTCGGCTTCTGCAACCTTAATAAAAAGCAGCGCCCTCCTTTCCAATACCAAGCAAAGCCCGTTGAGTGCTGCGGTTTTCCTGTTAATGTGCAGCAGCAGAAACCAAACTACCCCCCCCCCCAATTCTGTGGGATGATTGCTTTACCCCTCCCCCCACCACATGGCTGGTATCAGGGAAGATCCCTGCTAGCCAAACGCGAGAAGTTCAGCGCCAATGACACCCCCCCACCCCACCCCCACCCCCGCTTGGCTAACTGCAGGGAAGGATTTCTTTTCAGCCACAGGCAAACAGCCCAGTAGGAACGGCCACTATTCCCTTAATTAAATTCCCATATCTCAACCAGGTTACCATGAACGATATCACTCTCCTGAGGATAACACAGTGAGATAAAGAACCAGATTACTTGCTACTAGCATGGCGTGGTCAAGTGTCCTACCATGGAGGACGGAATAAGGCTGCACTGCCCAGAAACCTTCTGCAAAGGCTTTTGGAGTACCTCCAGGAGAGATTCATGGAGATGTCCCTGGAGGATTTCCGCTCCATCCCCAGACACGTTAATAGACTTTTCCAGTAGCCGCGAATGCATCCCAAGTCCTCAGGGCAAATTAATCATTAAAAAACACTTGCTTTTAAACTATGTTTTATATTTACAAAGGTACACTCACCAGAGGTCCCTTCCATGGGGTCTGGGATACCGCCTTGGGAGGGTTCAGAGGGATCCTGGCTGTTGGGGAGAACGGTGTGCTGTGTGCTCTCCACAAGCTCGTCCTCCTCCTCCTCCTCCTCTTCCCCGTCCGCAGAATCCTCAGGCATGGCTGAGAGTACCCCCTCATCGGAATCCACGGTTAGGGGCGGGGTAGTGGTGGCGGCCCCCCCCCCGAGAATTGCATGCAGCTCAGCGTAGAAGCGGCATGTCTGCGGCTCTGCCCCGGACCGTCTGTTTGCTTCTTTGGTTTTCTGGTTGGCTTGTCTGAGCTCCTTAACTTTCACGCGGCACTGATATGAGTCCCTATTGTGGAGTTAAGTGGGGTTTCTGTGGAGTCCAGCTAGCTGATTGGACTAATACAATTGAAAAAAACTCACCTTTTCCCCAGGTCTAGACAAGGCCTGGTTATTACTGGTAGTTAAGTGAGGATTCAGTGTCTGGAAGAAATGAAGACCAGAAGTAAATAAGGCACTGTAAGCTGCTTCAGCACTTTGGAGCAGGGATTTGGGTGCTTGGCATTGAGGGGACTGTGCAGGAGAAGTAAACAGCTGGTAGGGGCATGCCATAGAGTGCTTTGGGAGCACTGTGTAAGTGTAAGCCACCCACCTTCTGAGGTCCCAGGTTCAATCCTGTCCACCAATGACTGGGGTCTGTCAGTGTTACATAAGCAACTTGACTTATCTGCAGTTGCAACTTGTTTTAAAGGTTAATCTAGAGCATAGCCAGTGTCACCCCGTGGTGTGGCACCCTGTCACTTCCAGCACTGCTTCCTGTGCAGGGCTGGTGAGAGAGAGCTGCTCTCCCAAAGGAGGGAGGAGAAGTTTTACTACATAGGAGGAAGCTTTTAAGGTGCTATATGTCTACATGTTGGTGCAGAAACACACAGCTGAGTCATTCACTTTATTGGAGAGGGATTTGACTGAAAGAACTGGGTCTCCCAGTGAGCACCTGCAAATCGCCCTGGAACACCACATTTCTCTACATATTCTATGGTACCAGACCAGGAGATCAATTGCAGAGCCTTTCACAGAGGCTGCTAGTACCAGGTAGACTATCATACTTATCATTTCGTTTCCAAGACAGCTGTCCTTACTGCCATCTCTCCATTGCCAGACTCCCTATGTGTCCTGAGGAGGGAAAAAGACAAAATACAAGAGATGGACCCAGTCAAGCAAATGGCTCATGGCAATAGAGTTGTATCCTGCAAACACAAGGATGAGGTTTTATATCTCAGCTGATGACATATATGTTCCCAAGAGACAAATGGCCATGCTTTAATTTCACTAGCTTGGGTAGTTAAGATACATCCGTGTGAGTTTCAGAACAAACCCGCCTGGAACCTTGGGCAATTACTGGTGGGGCTAGTTCGCATCGAAGCTTGGACTACTGCAGCTTCACTGCCCCAGGACCAAAAACTAGCTAGATTAAAGCTCACTCGAGAATGTCATCTTGAGCTGCAATCACACCTTGTGTTTTCAGTCGAGACATACCCTGAGTGGTTATTCGGGGGAAAGATGTGGAGAGGCTTTGGCTACTGGGAATGAACGGAGGGGATCAGGATCACAATGGAGCTAGGGTGGACTTAGTATTGGGTTTGGCAGTTTGCGTAGGGGTTTGCGGTGCTTGAATGGGAGCTGGAGATCTCTGGGGAATGCATCATCTTATGTAATAATCGGAAGTTTACTCATCTCTGGAGCTCTTAATATAGACCATGAGCTATTTTCCTTTGTGTGGCAGCACACCTCCCTCCTCTGTGGGAGATGGCGTTCCTCTCTCTGAAGTGGTGTTCAGGAAGGGGAGGTTTTTTTGTAGAGGGAGGAGGTGACTCTGAAGCACTGTGTCTAAGCTGCTGGCGCAGAAATACACAGCCGAGTCCTCAGGCTTCACAGGTGAGATTTTCAACTGAAAGAGCTGAGTTTGCGGACGGATGGCTGTGAATCTCTCAGAAATATTTCCTGGCTCTACTTTAGCTATATCATAGGAGTAATAGATCAGGTGCAATCCTTTGCCCTGAAGCTGCTGGTACCAGTACATGTAATCATAATTAATATTTTGTTTACATTGTAGCTCCGCTACTTTTCCTCTCTCCAGTACCAGACTCAGTGTCTGATTGAAGCGGACATCTGCACCTCCTGTGAGAAGAAGACAAAACATATGAGAGAGACACAGTGAAACCAGTGGCTCCTGGGGAAACCTCCACAGCTCCACCCTGCAAACTCCAGGACAAGGATTTCATGACTTAGCCAAAAACTTACTTGCTCCTAAGAGACAAATGGCCATGCACCAGACTATCTGCATTTCCATCTTTAGAGGTGTTCCCCAGCACTGACTTTTTATGGCTCTGCTATCAGCACCCATAGGCGGGACCTGTTGTCATTGTCACACCATTGGCTCCTGCACAGGCAGACCCAAGGGAGACTTCTGAGGAGGTTCAGGCTTATCCTGCTGGGCCCTCTTGAGAGGTGATCTCGATTCCCAGCTGTGAGATGGAAACCATTATTTGGATGAGCTGATTGTGGAATCAGCTCAATGTGTGTTCTAGTATAGACACTGCGTAGACACTGCAGAGGCCATTTTGCTGAGCATCAGCTCACAGCAACCTCAGGCTTATAACCTATTTTAAGGAGGCTCGGTCTACACTTAATACTTATACCGGCATAGCTATGTCAGTCAGGGGTGTGATAAAACCAGCCCCCAGTGAGAAGCAGCTATGCAGACAGAAGCGTAGTTAATGTCATTCAGGGAGGGGGAGTTCCTACACTGGCAGAAAAGCTCCTGCTGTCAGAGTATGCTGTGTCTACATTAGGGGGCTCTGTCAGTATAGCTATACCTACATAGCTAGGCCAGTATAGGCTCTGTAGCATAGATACAGCCTGAAGGACTGGGGTTATCCCCCATCTCCTTAAGAAAATATCCAGAGAATTTTAACATCTGTCCAGACAGCCACCAGAGCCACCGAAGGGGAGTTTGGGTTAATGTATCTTCTGAAAGGACAAAACTCTAACAATGCATCTTTCCTCTGTCCCAAGTACCCCATTAACTTAATGTAGCTAATCACCTACCTACTGCATGAAGTTGATTATTATTATAAACTGACATACAGATTTTCCAAAATACCCAGTGATATATCTAACGTATTGTGATGGGTTGGATCACAGAAACCCCATTGGGAACTGCCAACTGATGTGCCAAGACTACTTCTGCCCCTGATTTCCCTGCCAGCTTGGGACTCCAGCACCTTGTCTTGCTGAGCCAGACACGCCAGTCTGCCACAACACAGACCCAGGGTCTGAACCACGTGCCCCAAAGCTGCAGACTTAACCTGAAAGCAGCTTACAGAAGTGTTCCTGTCTTTAACTCTCAGATGCCCAACTCCCAATGAGGTCGAAACCCCAGATAAATGCGTTTTACCCTGTATAAAGCTTATACAGGGTAAACTCATAAATTGTTCGCCCTCTATAAAACCAATAGAGAAATATGCACAGTTGTTTGCCCCCCCCCCCCCCAGGTATTAATACATACTCTGAGTTAATTAATAAGTAAAAAGTGATTTTATTAAATACAGAAAGTAGGATTTAAGTGGTTCCAAGTAGTAACAGACAGAACAAAGTGAATTACCAAGCAAAATAAAATAAAACATGCAAATCCATGTCTAAGAAACCGAATACAAATACAACCTTACCAGTTCCAGTAAGCTTCCTTTTACAGACTAGTCTCCTGCTAGTCTGGGTCCAGCAATCACTCACACCTCCTGTAGCTGTCCTTTGTTCCAGTCTCTTTCAGGTATCCTTGGGGGTGGAGAGGCTATCTCTTTAGCCAGCTGAAGACCAAAATGGAGGGGTCTCCCACAGGCTTAAATAGACTTTCTCTTGTGGGTGGAGACCCCCTCCTCTCTCCTTTGCAAAGTCCAGCTCCGAGTTTTGGAGTCACATGGGCAAGCCACATGTCCATGCATGACTCAGTTTTTACCAGCCAAGCCACATTCCTGGGAAAGCTCAGATGTGGATTGACATCTTAAAGTTCATTGTTGGCTTAAGTGGTTTTTGATTGGGCACTTAATTTGCACTTTTCTCAAGAAGCTGACCAAATGCTCTACTAGGCTAGTTCAAATCAAGCCAGTACACAGCCAATATTCATAACTTCAAATACAAAAATGATACATGCATACAAATAGGATGAGTACATTCAGTAGATCATAACCTTTACATAGATATGTTACATGGCATATGCAGCCTAAAACATATTCTAGTTATGTCATACTTACATTCATAAGCATATTCCATAAAGCCTTATGGGGGGAACCGTGTAAAGGGGTCTGATTTTCAGGAAGTCTTAAGTACCTTCCTTTCCTTTGAAAACCAATCCTCTTTAAGATGTCTCATGGTGGACACAGAGAAACTCAAACACACAATCTAAGTCTATGTCTACACTGCACACCTTACAGCGGCACAGCTGTGCTGCTACAGCTGTGCCGCTGTAAGGTACGCAGTGTTGCCGCTCTTTGTCAGCAAGAGAGAGCTGTCCACCCCTGAGCAACAAAAGTTTTACTGACGAAAGTGCAATGTAGACATGGCCTTAGCCTTTGGGTCCAGAAATGTGCTACGCACTTTACAGACAAATAAGACAGACACAGCACCTGCCCCAAGGAGCTTTCAATCTAAATATTTGACAAGTAAACTGTTAGTTACAACTCTTAGTTTACGAACTAAGGAACTAAGATACAGTTTTAGTTTTTCATTTGGAAGGGGTGGCATGGAAAGTAGGTGAGAGCTCTCAAGGTGGTGGGAGGGAACATGAGAACAGACAAGGATGGAAGGGTGCTGACAAACATGGAGAGAACAAAGGAGATGGAAGTGTGTTACTCCGCACAGAGAAAAATGTTCCTGTGCACTCACCACTGATGGAAAATCCAAGGACAGAGGGCTCCTGAGCAAAAACCATGCAGCTGTTCTTCTGCTCCCATTACTGCTCTGCTATGAGACTCTGTCTTCTAGGGTACCACATGCCCCATGGTGTGTTTTTTATCTGTATGTGCTGATGCTCCCTACTGGATGGGATATGCCAAACCTTCTGTTTGTATCAGTTCCCACTGAGGGCAGAGCAAGTGATTCAACTCTGCTCACTCGGCAGGCTGAGGCCTGCTCTTTTTGAGTGGGAGAGTGTGGGTTCTGCTCCCAGATGCTGCACATCACTGGTTAGTTAAGGATTTGGGGGGCAGATGTATCTATGGACACAGGGCCAGGACACAGTGGCAGATTATATTAGTGCTGAGCCTATGTGTCCTGCATGGATCTCCCAGGGGCGCTGTCCTATCCCATTTCCTCTGACCCAGAAGAGTGGGCCTTAATCCCCTCCTCATTCCTGTAGGTACCCATATAGTGTTGACATAGATTGTGACTTCCTCCTGCTCTCCTCCCTCTTATTGCACTGGCTGTGGGTAGAGATGCAGGGGGAAGCCCCTCTCTGGGAAGGGAGCTGCAGTAGCAAGGGGAGGAGGTTTTTGCAGAGGAAGAAGGTGACTCTGAAGCACTGTGTCTAGACTGCTGGCACAGAAATACACAGCCGAGTCCTCTGGTTTCACGGGTGAGATGTCCAAGTGAAGGAGCTCAGTCTGTGGCATTTCAGCTTGGAATCGATCAGTGACGTTGCCTTTGTCTGTTTGTTGTTTATGAACAAAGAGGAAGAGCAGCTGCAAAGCCTGTCCTGGGTCCTGCCGGTACCAGAACATGCTGTTGTGCCCATAGGTTTGTTTACATGTGAGCTGGGCTCTTTGTCCCTTTTCCAGGACCAGACTCGGGGTTTGGTTGATCTGAGCACCTGAGCATCCTGTGAGAGAAAGAGACAAAACATGTGAGACGGCGACAAAAGAAATGTCACAGAGGGAAATGTTCAGAGCGGTGTCCTGCAAACACAGGGATGGGGATTCACCTTTCAGCCAATGACTTACTTGCTGCCAAGAAACAGATGGACATGTACCAGACCATTTTCATCCCCATCTCTGCCTCACTAGCAGGGATGTTCCCCCAGCACTGCCCTTTATACAGCTCTGCTCTGTAGGGCTGGTTCTTCTCCTACACCTGGAGACAACAGAAGGGATCTGTTTGTGGTATGGCTCCACTCACAGACTCTGACACTCACAGACACAACAGTAGAACCAGAGGGGCCTGCGCACATTCCTCCCTGCCTGGGAGCGGTGATCTGGATTCCCAGCTGAGACACAGATCACCTGCAAGTCAATGGACCTATGTCGCATCTGAGCAGAGAGATCAACCACTAAAAAGGGCTTTTTGAATGAGCTCTGACTCCACCCTCTTGAGTGAGGTACATTAGTGAGGAGGTGGTGGGTGGATGTGTCAAGTATAGATGCAGCTTGCATTAGTGCTGCCTGTTTCTTCATTCCTGTTTCAGGCCTGTACTCTTCCACAATGTTACTCTTTGCCTGTGCATAGGGAATAATACAGAGAAATGATCACACTGACTCAATAGCCACACCCTCTGCCACAGCAAAGATCACAATAGATCACAGTTGTGACATTCATCATTTAGCCATTGATTAACCAATTCCAGAGTGACTGTGGGAGTCAAGGCTTATGTGCTTGTTTGTGTGAGAATGAAATTCCTGAGACACATACTTTGTGCAAGGAGTGTGTCTGTCTCCAAGCGCAGTCAGTGACCTTCCCCCTACTATTTATACACACAGCAGGGGAATATCTGCACTGTGATTCCATCCACTGATTATCACAAACTAGTTTTAGGCGCTTTTCATTATATCTGCATGTCCAAACTTGCAAACTCTCCAGTCAGAAAAAGAAACCATACTCTGTGAATCTCCCCATCTCTCCTTCGTGCAGCCATTCTCCTCCATACCCAGTCACTGGCAGTGTGTTAGGCCCATCCTGTATTTACAAACACTCCCTGAAAGATTGTTCCAACCTCTTGGTTTGCTCTTTACTGCTTTGTTTTGTTAGTGCTACGTCGCCCTCCAGTGGCCATGGCCAAGAACGTTAATAGAAGGTAGTCCTGGTAATCTAGGCCCTTTCTTCTTCTCCATTCATGGGAATCCAAAGCACTGTAGGCACTGGGGGGTTAGTTAAATCCCAGCAGTGCAGGTGAACACAGGGTGGTCAATGCAAAATGAAGGTTTAAAGTCCCCCATAATGAGCCTCTTCATAACACAATACATGGAGTCTGGATGTGTGTTGGGCGGGGGGAGGAAAGGGCATTTATTCATGTAGTAGTTTATGCCCTGAAGCAGGAGGATCAATGGCCCCGATAATTGTTGCTCTCTGTCTAGCACCAATCTCAGTGCTATCTGCATGCTTAGATGCACGATGGAAAATCATTATGCTGCCCTGGCAATGAGCGATGAGGAATCACCCCCAAAGTTGGAGGAGGAAAAGCCATGTACCCCCAAGGCTGGGAGGATCACAGCTACCACTCCCAGGAGGATACGTAGGATAGTGGTGATGGGTGACTCTTTTCTGAGGGGTACAGAGGCACCCATCTGTTGCCCTGATATGGCATCCCGGGAGGTATGCTGCCTGCCAGGGGCCCATATCTGAGATGTTACGGAGGGATTGTCGAGGATCATCTGGCCCTCTGACTACTACCCCATGCTACTCACCCATGTGGGCACTAATGATTCTGCAAGGTCTGATCCTCAGCAGATCAGAAGTGACTACAGGGCTCTGGGAGTAAGGGCGAAGGAGTTGGGAGCGCAGGTGGTGTTCTCTTCGATCCTTCCAGTCAAGGGTATGGGTCCAGGCAGAGACAGATGCACCCTGGAGGTGAATGCCTGGCTGCGAGGATGGTGTTGCCAGGAGGGCTTCGGCTTCCTTGTCCATGGGATGCTGTTCCAGGAAGAAGGACTGCTAAGCAGAGATAGGGTTCACCTATCAAGGAAGGGGAAGAGCATATTTGGATACAGACTGGCTAACCTAGTGTGACGGTGCTGCCTGTTGGAGCCAGCTGAGGTCACTCAATCAGGGTGAACTGCAGCAAAACGGGGCAGCCAAACCCCAAACGCTGGTGGATATTCCAATACTTAGATTTTCCAAGCCAGCACAAAACAACTTCTATATTACCATACAGGTTACTCAGAAGTCCAAACAACGCAGTTCCCTTAAAGTACCCAGCCTCAGGCCTCCGTCCAGACACACCTGTCAGATATGATGATGATTACTGAGAATCTTATCTCATCATATAAAAGAAAAGGTTCTTCCAATCCCAAAGGATCAGCCACATACCCAGGTTCAATTATAACTTAGATCTTACCCAAAATACACGCTATAGTCAATTCTTATTAACTAAGCTAAAATTTATTAAAAAAGAAAAGAGAGAGAGTGTTGGTTAAAAGATCAATACACAGACAGACTTGAATTCAATTCTTGAGGTTTAGATACATAGCAGAGGTGAGCTTGTAGTTGCCAAAAGTCCTTTTAGAAATAGTCCATAGGTTATAGTCCAATGTCCATATTCAGGGTGGCTCCAGTCAAAGACTGGGGATCTCAATCCTTATGGCTTAAGGTTCCCCCCTCTTGAAACCAAAGCAGATCTGAGATGATGTATGATCATGTCCCAGGGTTCTTATACATTTCCAGCAGCCTTTCGGCCTGAGAAAACAACAGGCTTAATTCTCCTTCCTCTAAACATCATGGCAATTAGCACAGGGTAATTTATCCATTAAACAGTTCAGCTACAGGTTACTACAACCTTCAAAGAGACATATAGACAATAATACTATTTCACTCCAGTATCATCATAAATGTTAATACTCCTTTTTTGATCTTTGAATTAAAGTTATAGCAATAGACAAGACTTGTTTGCTGACATCACAAGACCTGAGCAAACATCTACCATTGAGATCTCTAACAATGCAGACTTGCATTTCAAAGCTCTATTCATTTACCTATCTTCCTAACCAATCCTTAAAGTTCACCCATGGGTCAGGTTATTCTGTGAGTTAATTAACTCTTTCTGGCCCTGTCACCTTTCATGAAATATTATATTACACTCATAACGTCACACCTAGTGAGGAGGTTTTAAACTAGGTTTGAAGGGGGCAGGTGACCAAAGCCCAAAGGTAAGTCAAAAACATGGAGACTTGGGAGAAGGGTTGGAATTTGGGGGAGGCATGGGCTGTTATAGCAGGGATAAGGGAGAGACAAGACAGAACTGGAAATGCAAGTAAATAAACACCACTGTGACATAGTTGGCATCACAGAGACTTGGTGGGATAATACACATGACTGGAATATTGGTATAGAAGGGTACAGCTTGCTCAAGAAGGACAGGAAGGGAATAAAGGAAGGAGGTGTTGCCTTATATATTAAAAATGTATATACTTGGACTGAGGTTGAGATGGAAATAGGAGACAGACATGTTCATAGTCTCTAGGTAAGGATAAAAAGGGTAAAAAATGAGGGTGATGTCACAGTAGGGGTCTACTACAGACCACCTAACCAGGAAGAAGAGGTGGATGAGGCTTTTTTTAAACAACTAACAAAATTATCCAAAGCACAGGACCTGGTGATGATGGGGGACTTCAACTACCCAGACATCTGTTGGGAAAATAACACAGCAGGGCACATATTATCCAACAAGTTCTTGGAGTGTATTGGAGACAATTTTTTTTTATTTCAGAAGGTGGAAAAAGCTACTAGGGGAGAGGCTGTTCTAGATTTGATTTTGATAAATAGGGAGGAACTGGTTGAGAATTTGAAAGTGGAAGGCAGCTTGGGTGAAAGTGATCATGAAATGGTAGAGTTCATGATTCAAGGGAATGGTAGGAGAGAGAACAGCAAAATAAAGAATGGATTTCAAGAAGGTAGACTTTAGCAATCTCTTGGAGTTGGTAGGTGAGATCCCATGGGAAGCAAGTCTAAGGGGAAAAACAATTGAAGACAATTAGCAGTTTTTCAAAGCAACATTATTAAGGGCACAAAAGCAAACTATCCCACTGCATAGGAAAGATCAGAAGTATGGCAAGAGACCACGCTGGCTTAACCAGGAGAGCTTCAATGATCTAAAAATCAAGAGAGTCCTACAAAAAGAGGAAACTAGGTTAAATTACAAAGGGTGAATATAAACAAATATCACAAGTATGTAGGGACAAAACTAGAAAGGCCAAGGCACAAAATGAGATCAAACTAGCTAGCTATAAAGGGCAGGGCCGGATCTAGGCACCAGCAAACCAAGCACGTGCTTGGGGCGGCACAATTCCAGGGGCGGCATTCCGAGAGCAGCAGTTGCGCTCTCTGAGGTGTTTTTTGTTGTTGTTTTTTTTTGCTTGGGGCAGCAAAAAACCTAGAGCCGGCCCTGATAAAGGGTAACAAGAAAACATTCTACAAATACATTAGAAGCAAGAGGAAGACCAAGGACAGGATAGGCCCATTACTCAGTGGTGAGGGAGGAAAACAATAACAGAAAATGTGGAAATGGTACTTAATGACTTCTTTGTTTTGGTTTTCACCAAGAAAGTTGGTGGTGATTGTACGTTTAACATAGTGAATGCCAATGAATGAGGTAGGATCAGAAGAGGCTAAAATAGGGAAAGAACATGTTAAAAATTACTTAGACAAGTTAGATGTCTTCAAGTCACCAGGGCCTGATGAAATGCATCCTAGAACACTTAAGGAGCTGACTGAGGAGATATCTGAGCCATTAGCAATTATCTTTAAAAAGTCATGGAAGACAGGAGAGATTCCAGAAGACTGGAAAAGGGAAAATATAGTGCCCATCTACAAAAAGGGAAGTAAGGACAACCCGGGGAATTACAGACCAGTCAGCTTAACTTCTATACCTGAAAAGATAATGGAGCAAATAATTAAGCAATCAACTTGCAAACATGTAGAAGATAATATGGTGATAAATAACAGTCAGAATGGATTTGTCAAGAACGAATCATGTCAAACCAACCTGATAGCTTTCTTTGACAGGGTAACAAGCCTTGTGGATGGGGGGAAGCAGTCGATGTGGTATATCTTGACTTTAGTAAAGCTGTTGATACTGTCTCGCATGACCTTCTCATAAACAAACTAGGGAAATGCAACCTAGATGGAGCTACTATAAGATGGGTGCAAAACTGGTTGGAAAACCATTCCCAGAGAGTAGTTATCAGTGGTTCAGTCATGCTGGAAGGGCATAATGAGTGGGGTCCCACAGGGATCAGTTCTGGGTCTGGTTCGGTTCAATATCTTCATCAATGATATAGATAAAGGCATAGAGAGTACACTTACAAATTTTGCGTACGATACCAAGCTGGGAGGGGTTGCAGGTGCTTTGGAGGATTTGATTAAAATTCAGAATGAAATGGGCAAACTGGAGAAATGGTCTGAAGTAAATAGGATGAAGTTCAATAAGGACAGGTGCAAAGTACTCGACTTAGGAATGAACAATCACTTGCACACATACACAATGGGAAATGACTGTCTAGGAAGGAGTACTGAGGAAAGGGATCTGGGGGTCATAGTGGACCACAAGCTAAATATGAGTCAACAGTGTAACACTATTGCAAGGAAAGCGGACTTCATTCTGGGATGTATTAGCAGTAGTGTTGTAGGCAAGACATGAGAAGTGATTCTCCCACTCTACTCCGCACTGATTAGACCTCAGGTGGAGTGTTGTGTCCGATTATGGGTGCCGCATTTCAGGAAAGATGTGGACAAACTGGAGAAAGTCCAGAGAAGAACAACAAAAATGATTAAAGGTCTAGAAAACATGACCTATGAGGGAAGATTGAAAAAATTGGGTTTGTTTAGTCTGGAAAAGAGAAGACTGAGAGGGGACATGATAACAGTTTTCAAGTACATAAAAGGCAGATCCAAGGAGGAGAGAGAAGAATTGTTCTTCTTAATGTCTGAGGATAGGACAAGAAGCAATGGACTTAAATTGTAGCAAGGGAGGTTTAGGTTGAACATTAGGAAAAACTTCCTAACTAGCAGGGTGGTTAAGCACTGGAATAAATTACCTAGGATGATTGTGGAATTTCCATCACTGGAGATTTTTAAGAGCAGGTTAAATAAATACCTGTCAGGGATGGTCTAGATAATACTTAATCCTGCCAGGAGTGCAGGGGACTAGACTAGATGACCTCTCGAGGTCCCTTCCAGTTCTATGATTCTATGCAGATCCATAGCTAGTGCCACTGTCAAGGCTGCTATTCATAGTTTTGAAAATTATTTGTCTTTGATGCCAGGTGCTGTTGGAGCTCTCAGCATCTCTCTCTTCCTCCCCTCCTCCTCGCCTCAGTTGCGCTCTCTCTCTCAGGGGAGGGTAGATGTGTGTTTAGTTCTGGATCCCCTCACCACACTGTGTGCTCACAGGCAGCACAACAATCGGTGGCTGCATCCTGAGATGCCACCTTCTTTTCAGTTATAGCAGACAGCCCTTCTTGTTCTCTTCTGTTCAGAAACTTGCTCTGTGACATTATGCTTTATAGAAATATGTTTATGAGTGTAAATACGACATAACTGGAATATATTTTATGCTAGATATGCCATGTAACATATCTCTGCAAGGGTTATGAGCTACTGGATATATTCATCCTATTTGTATGCATGTATCATTTTTTTATTCGAAGTTATGAATATTGGCTATGTACTTGTTTGATTTTAAGTAGCCTCAGTGAAGCATTTGGTCAGCTTCTTGAGAAAAGACTATTCTCAGTAAGTGCCCAATCAAGAAACACTTAAGCTGACAATGAACTTTGAGAGATGTCAATCCACATTTGAACTTTCCTTGGAATGTGTCATCGGCCTGTAAAGAACTGAGTCATGCATGGACATGTGACTTGCCCATGTGACTCCAAAACTCCATCTGGTAGCTGGATTCTGCATAGGAGAGGAGAAGGGGTTTCCACCCATGAGAGAGACTATATAAGCCCCTGGGGAAACCCCTCCATTTTGGTCTTCAGCTGGCTAAAGAGATAGCCTCTCCACCACCAAGGATATCTGAAAGAAACTGGAACAAAGGACAGTAACTACAGGGGTGTGAGTGATTGCTGGACCCAGACTAGAAGGAAGAAGGCTAGTCTATCAAAGAAGCTTATTGGAACATCTCTGAGGGTGAGATTTACCTGCATTTAGTTTCCTACTGTATTAGGTTTAGACTTCCATGGTTTATTTTATTTTGTTTGGTAATTTACTTTGTTCTATCTGTTATTACTTGGAACCACTTAAATCCTACTTTTCATAATTAATAAAATCACTTTTTACTTATTAATTAACCCAGAGTAAGTATTAATACCTGGGGGGAACAGGCAGCAGGTTACACATGAAGCTGCTGCTTCTCAGAGCCAGGTTGCTACCTCTTTCCACACAGGATTTGTAACCAAGCAGTGAGCATATGCATGCTGTTAAGCTTAATGGGAAAGTACTCCTAGGAGTGAGGGACACGGGTGCAGAGATTTCTGTGATCAGGAGGGACCTGATCCAAGAGAAGGATTTGTTGCCAGGGAAAATGGCAGAATTAGAACTGATGGGAGATTACTTGCTCAAACAAGGCAAGGTACTGAAGTCACAAGCTGGCAGGGAAAACAGGCTCAGAGGCAGTCTAGGCACATCAGGAGGCATTCCCAAAGGGGTTTCTGTGATCCAACCCATCACAGCTCTCCTTGTAGCCCTTCACACAGATGGGTGGTGATGCAATGATATCAGTAGCTATTTACTTCAGCCCTTCTCCCTGGGTTTGCTGGTACCATACATGTTTGTGTGGGCAGTGTTGTTCTGGTAACAACTCATGGTCACAGCCTCCCCAGGTTTCTGGATTGCTGCTCTTGGCCACTGCAAGATGCAGTCTCCGACCCCAGCACCTGTGAGAGCAAAAGGTAAAGGAACAGAAATATATTAGACTGGCACCAAAGGGTCGTCCACCTCCTCTGTCCATACTCAGGGTCATGGACGGTGGGTATCATAGGCAGGGGTAGGCTGTGCCTTACCAAACAGCCTAGCATGCCCTGCCCATGCTCTGCCCCAGGGCCACACCCCCTCCTGTGGTTCAGAGCACTCTGCCTTGGCTGGTCCAGGCTGGCTAGGGCTGGCTGGTCTGCCTCCCGCAGGGAGTCAGGATGGCTGGGGCTGGGGCTGCGCTGCCTGGTAAACTGGGGCTGGCCGTGCTGCCCGACCTCCTGGAACACCAGGACTGGCCATGCCACCTGGCAGCCCGGAGCACCGGGACCAGTAGTGCTGCCACCCGGGCAACTGGGGCTGGCCGCACCACCCAGAGCACTGGGGCTGAGGCCTTGCTCCCTGGCCACCCAGCCCTGGGTGGGTGTGCTCTGGGCTCCTGCAGGGAAGGATGGGCAGATGGAGGGGCAGATGGGGAGGGGTGGGGCCTTTGGCACAAGGGGAGCGGCAGGGGCCTAGCCTCCCCCAACGGCGGGGTCACCGGCTACCCAGGTTCAGGGTGTTCATCAGCTACAGAAAAACTGTGCTGCTTCACCCCCAGGGCAGTCTGGGATTTCTGGAGCCTTACCAGACATTGGAAGGAGCAGAATTTTCAGCATTTCTAACAACAAATGTTCCTTAACACTCAGATTATACTAAGGTAACAGGAAGTGATCAGAGGCCAATTCACCACCCATTGCTGTGACATTCCAGCCCATGTTTCACCACTCAGTCACTATGAGTGGTTATTGAAAACCAATTTCATAAAACAAAAGGTTCTTCTGATCTATAAGGTGGATAGAAAGCTGGCTAGATCGTCCGGCTCAATGGGTAGTGATCAGTGGCTCGATGTCCTGGGGCCGGTTTTGTTCAACATCTTCATTAATTATCTGGATGATGGGATGCATTGCACCCTCACCAAGTTCACAGATGACACTAAGTTGAGGGGAAGAGGTAGATACGCTGGAGGGTAGAGATAGGGTCCAGAGTGACCTAGACAAATTGGAGGACTTGGCCAAAAGAAATCTGATGAGGTTCAACAAGGACAAGTGCAGAGTCCTGCACTTAGGATGGAAGAATCCCATACACAACTACAGGCTGGGGACTGACTGGCTAAGCAGCAGTTCTGTAGAAAAGGGCTTACAATGGACGAGAAGCTGGATATGAGTCAGCAGTGTGCCCTTGTTGCCAAGAAGACTAACGGCATATTGAGCTGCATGAGTAGGAGTATTGCCAGCAGATCAAGGGAAGTGATTATTCCCCTCTATTTGGCACTGGTGAGGCCACATCTGGAGTATTGCATCCAGTTTTGGACCCCCCACTACAGAAAGGATGTGGACAAATTGGAGAGTCCAGCGGAGGGCAACGAAAATGATCAGGGGTCTGGGGCACATGACTTGTGAGGAGAGGCTGAGGGAACTGGGCTTGTTTAGTCTGCAGAAGTGAAGAATGAGGGGGGATTTGATAGCAGCTTTCAACTACCTGAAGGGGGGTTCCAAAGAAGATGGAGCTAGGCTGTTTTCAGTGGTTGCAGATGACAGAACAAGGAGCAATGGTCTTAAGTTGCAATGGGGGAGGTCTAGGTTGGATATTAGGAAAAACTATTTCATTAGGAGGGTGGTGAATCACTGAAATGGGTTACCTAGGGAGGTGGTGGAATCTCCATCCTTAGAGGTTTTTAAGGTCTGGCTTGACAAAGCCCTAGTTGGGATGATTTAGTTGGTGTTGGTCCTGCTTTGAACAGGGGGTTGGACTAGATGACCTCCAGAGGTTTCTTCCAACCCTAATCTTCTGTGATTCTATGAGCTCAAGAGATCAGCCACACAGCCAGCTCAATTTATAACTCAGATCTTACCCATTAATCATGCTGCTGCCAATCCTTTAGTAATTAAAATCTTAAGGTTTATTCATAAGAGAAAGGAAGAAGAGAGTTAACATGGTTAAGGAAATAATTTACATACAAGAGAGTGCAAAGTTCTTATATCAGGTTTGAAGCAGTGATGGAATGAACTGCTACTCTGCAAAAGTCTCTCTGGAAATTACCCAAAGAGTTTGGTGGTCATCAGTGCTTGTTTAAAGCTTCCTTGTTAGAAATCCAGTCCAGAGAAATGAAGGAAGAAATGAAGACAACATGGAGATGTTTCCAGATGTTATACCCTCTCCCATGTGGATGGAATTTTACTGTCCCAAACAAAGCTTTCAGTCTCAGTTTGTGGGAAATTACAGGCCCAAAATGGAGTCCAGGGTCAAATGAGCAAGTCACATGCCCTTACATGGCTTGCTGACTCACAGGAGCAGCCATTGCCCATATTATTTCTAAATCGTGCACAGGAAGGCTCAACGGGTGGGGATAAGCTTCTACTCTGGCTCATTGTGAGAGTCAGTTGCCCTTTGTGGGCCATCAACACAAAGCTCTCAGGCTTCAATGTAGATTTTACCTGCTGTGTACTACCCCAGAAACAAACACATTTGGTATCTAGGTCTATATAGCCAATATTCATATTGAGACACAGTGATGATACACAGATATAAACACAATAAACATACTTAGTAAATCATAAGGTTTCCATTGACACCTTACATGATATACTTTGTACAAGATGTGTTGCAATTGCATAACAGTGGTAGCAACAATGATATTCAATGGTAATATTTCAGTCATACATCATCACACCAATCTTCCAGTTATGACATTTATTCAACCACGTGTTGGTGGTGCCATCTAAGGATTTCTAAACACTAGCACTATTGTCAGTAAAACTTTTGTTGATAAGGTTTGTGAAAAAAAATCCCCCTGACTGACATAAGTTTCACTGAAAAAAGCGCCCCCTTCTCCCCTAACCCTGCACTCCCCTCCTGTGACCCTTTCTCCCCTAACCCTGCACTCCCTTCCTGTACCCCCTTCTCCCCTAACCCTGTAATCCCCTCCTGTGCCCCTTTCTCCCCTAACCCTGCACTCCCCTCCTGCACCCCCTTCTGCCCTAACCCTGCATTCCCCTACTGTGCCCCCTTCTCCCCTAAATCTGCACTATCCTCCTGCACCCCCTTTTCAATGAACTCTGAACTTCCCCTCCTGTGCCCCCTTCTCCCCTAACCCTGCACTCCCCCTCCTACATCCCCTTAGCGCCTAAGCCTGCACCCCCCTCCTGCACCCCCACCTCCCCTAAACCTACTTTCCCTACCCCCCCCCCCCCCCATTCTCCCCCACCCTGCACTCCCCCTCCTACATCCCCTTAGCGCCTAAGCCTGCACCCCCCTCCCCCCACCCTCCCCCCCCTTCTCCCCCTATCCCCTCCGCCCCCCCCTGCCCCCCTTCCCCTGCTCTCCCCCCCTTTTTCCCCCTCTCCCCCAAACCTTCCCCCCCCCCCCCCGTCCTCCCCTTCCCCCCATCCCCCCCACTCCTTTCCTGCTCCCCCTTCTGCCCTAACCCTCCGACCCCCTACCGTGCCCCCCTCCCCCCTCCCCTCCCTCCCCTCCTCCCCCCCCCTTTCTATTACCCCCCAACTTCCCCCCCCCGGTCCCCTTCCGGCCCCACCCTGCACCCCCCCTCCTCACCTCCTTCTCCCCTTCCCCTGCACTCCCTTCCTGTACCCCCTTCTCCCCTTCCCCTGCACTCCCTTCCCCCACCCCCCCCTCCCCCCCGCCCCTCCCTCCCCCCCTCCTCCCCCCCACCCCGCACCTCCCCCCCTCCCCTCCCTCCCCCCCTATCGCCTGACCTCCCCTCCTGCACCCCCTTTCCACTGAACTCTGAACTTCCCCTCCTAGGCCCCCTTCTGCTGTAACCCCCACCGACCCCCGAAACCCCCTCTCCCCCCACCCTGCATTCCCCTCCTGTGCTCCTTCTCCCCTGACCCTGCATTCCCCGCCTGTGCCCCGTTTTCAATGAACCCTGCACTCCCCTCCTGTGCCCCCTTCTCCCCTATTCCCTGCATGCCCCTCCTGCACCCCCTTCTCCCCTAACCCTGCACTCCCTTCCTGCACCCCCTTCTCCCCTTGCCCTGCACTCCCCTCCCGTGCTTCCTTCTCCCCAAACCAGCACTCCCCTCCCGCGCCCCTTTCTCCCCTAACCCTGCACTCCCCTCCTGCGCCTCCTTTGCCCCAACCCAGCACTCCCCTCCCGCGCCCCCTTCTCCTCTAACCCTGCAGTCCCCTCCCTCGCCCTATTCTCCCCAACCCTGCACTCCCCTCCCAGGCCCCCTTCTGCTGTAACCCGCACTGACTCCTGAATCCCCTTCTCCCCTCATCCTACACTCCCCACCCGTACCTCCTCCCCACCCCTGCACTGCCTTCCAGCACCCCCTTCTCCCCTAACCCTGCACTCCCCACCTGCACCCCTTCTCCTCACNCTTCCACACCTCCTTCTCCCCATCCCCTACACTCTTTTCCTGCACCCCCTTCTCCCCAAACCCTGCACTCCCCTCCTGCACCCCTCCTCCTCACACCCTGCATTCCCCTCCTGTGCTCCTTCTCCCCTGACCCTGCATTCCCCGCCTGTGCCCCGTTTTCAATGAACCCTGCACTCCCCCCCTGTGCCCCCCTTCCCCCCACCCCCGCACCCCCCTCCCGCGCCCCCCCCCCCCCCCCCCACCCCCCCCCCCCCCCCCCCCCCCCCCCTGCCCCCCTCCCCCCCCCCCCCGGCCCCCCCCTCCTACCCCCCTTCTCCCCCTCCCCCGCCCTCCCCCCCCGGCCCCCCTTCTCCCCAAACCCTGCACTCCCCTCCTGCACCCCCTTTTCAATCAACCCTGAACTTCCCCTCCTGTGTCCCCTTCTCCCCTAACCCTGCACTCCCCTCCTGCACCCCCTTTTCAATGAACCCTGAACTCCCCTCCTGTGCACCCTTCTCCCCTATCCCTGCACTCCACTCCTGCACCCCCTTCTCCCCTAACCCTGCAATCCCCTCCTGTGCCCCTTTCTCCCCTAACCCTGCACTCCCCTCCTGCACCCCCTTCTGCCCTAACCCTGCATTCCCCTCCTGCACCCCCTTTTCAATGAACCCTGAACTTCCTCTCCTGTGTCCCCTTCTCCCCTAACCCTGCACTCCCCTCCTGCACCCCCTTTTCAATGAACCCTGAACTTCCCCTCCTGGGTCCCCTTCTCCCCATACCCTTCACCCTTCTCCTGCACCCCCTCCTCCCCACACCCTGCATTCCCCTCCTGCGCTCCTTCTCCCCTAACACTGCACGCCCCTCCTGTGCCCCCTTTTCAATGAACCCTGCACTCCCCTCCTGTGCCCCTCCTCCCCACACCCTGCATTCTCCTCCTGCGCTCCTTCTCCCCTAACCCTGCTGTCCCCTCCCTCGCCCTCTTCTCCCCTAACGCTGCACTCCCCTCCCACGCCCCCTTCTCCTCTATCCTTGCACTCCCCTCCAGTGCCCCCTTCTCCCCTATCCCCTGCACTCCCCTCCTGCACTCCTTTCTCCCCTAACCCTGCAGTCTCCTCCCTTGCCCTCTTCTCCCCAACCCTGCACTCCCCTCCCACGCCCCCTTCTGCTGTAACCCACACTGCCCTCCTGAATCCCCTTCTCCCCTAATCCTACACTCCCCTCCCATGCCTCCTCCCCAACCCTGCACTGCCCTCCTGCACCCCCTTCTCCCCTAACCCTGCATTCCCCTCCTGTTCCCCCTTCTCCCCTAACCCTGCACTCCCCTCCTGCACTCCCTTTTCAATGAACCCTGAACTTCCTCTCCTGTGCCCCCTTCTCCCCTAACCCTGCACTCCCCTCCTGCGCCCCCTTTTCAATGAACCCTGAACTTCCCCTCCTGCACCCCCTTCTCTCCTAACCCTGCACTCCCCTCCTGCGCCCCTCCTCCCCACACCCTGCATTCCCCTCCTGCGCTCCTTCTCCTCTAACCCTGCACTCCCCTCCTGTGCCCCCTTTTCAATTAAGCCTACACTCCCCTCCTGTGCCCCCTTCTCCCCTATCCCCTGCATACACCGCCTGCACCCCCTTCTCCCCTAACCCTGCACTCCCCTCCTGCACCCCCTTCTCCCCTTGCCCTGCACTCCCCTCTCACGCCCCTTTCTCCCCTAACCCTGCACTCCCATCCTGGGCCTCCTTTGCCCCAACCCAGCACTCCCCTCCCGCGCCCCCTTCTCCCCTAACCCTGCAGTCCCCTCCCTTGCCCTCTTTTCCCCAACCCTGCACTCCCCTCCCACGCCCCCTTCTGCTGTAACCCGCACTGCCCTCCTGCACCCCTTCTCCCCTAACCCTGCAGTCCCCTCCCTTTCCCTCTTCTCCCCAACCCTGCACTCCCCTCCCACGCCCCCTTCTGCTGTAACTCGCACTGCCCTCCTGAATCCCCTTCTTCCCTAATCCTACACTCCCCTCCCGTGCCTCCTCCCCAACCCTGCACTCCCCTCCTGCACTCCCTTTTCAATGAACCCTGAACTTCCCCTCCTGGGTCCCCTTCTGGCCTAACCCTGCACGCCCTTTCTGCGCCTCCTTCTCCCCATCCCCTACACTCTTCTCCTGCACCCCCTTCTCCCCTAACCCTGCACTCCCCTCCTGCGCTCCTTCTCCCCTAACCCTGCATTCCCCTCCTGTGCCCTCTTTTCAATGAACCCTGCACTTCCCTCCTGTGCCCCCTTCTCCCCTATCCCCTGCATGCCCCTCCTGCACCCCCTTCTCCCCTAACCCTGCACTCCCCTCCCTCGCCCCCTTCTCCTCTATCCTTGCACTCCCCTCCTATGCCCCCTTCTCCCCTATCCCCTGCACTCCCCTCCTACACCCCCTTCTCCCCTAACCCTGCAGTCCCCTCCCTTGCCCTCTTCTCCCCAACTCTGCACTCCCTACCCGTGCCTCCTCCCCAATCCTGCACTGCCCTCCAGCACCCCCTTCTCCCCTAACCCTGCACTCCCCTTCCGTGCCTCCTTCTCCCCATCCTCCTGCACCCCTTTTTCAATGAACCTTGAACTTCCCCTCGTGTGCTCCCTTCTCCCCCCACCCCCCCCCCCCCCTCCGCCCCTTCTCCCCTAATCCTCCCCTCCCCTCCTGCGCCTCCTTTGCCCCAACCCAGCACTCCCCTCCTGCACCCGCTTCTCCACTAACCCTGCACTCCCATCCTGCCCCCCCTTCTCCCCTTACCCTGCACTCCCCTTTCCTGCCTCCCTCTCCCCCACCCCCCCGTCCCCCCCCCTGCCCCCCCCTCCCGCGCCCCCTCCCCCCCTCCCCTGCACCGCCCTCCCGCACCCCCTTCTCCCCTAATCCTGCCCCCCCCTCTCCCCTCCCCTCCTGCGCCTCCTTTGCCCCAACCCAGCACTCCCCTCCCGCCCCCCCCTCTCCCCCTCCCCCGCCCCCCCCCCTCCCCCCCGCCCCCCCTCCTCCCCGGCCCCTGCCCTCCCCTTCCGTGCCTCCTCCTCCCCATCCTCCTGCGCCCCTTTTTCCCCTAACCTTGGACCCCCCCCCCCCCCCCTGCCCCCTTCTCCCCTAACCCTGCACTCCCCTCCTGCGCCCCTCCTCCCCACAGCCTGCATTCCCCTCCTGCGCCCTCTCCTCCCCATCCCTGCACTTCTCCCCTGCGCCCTCCTCTCTTCTATCCCTGCACTCCCCTCCTGTGCCCCCTTCTTCCCTAACCCTGCACTCCCATCCTGCACCCCCTTCTCCCCTTTCCCTGCACTCCCCTCCTGCGCCTCCTTCTCCCCAACCCAGCACTCCCCTCCTGCACCCCCTTGTCCCCTAACCCTGCAGTCCCCTCCCTCACCCTCTTCTCCCCTAACCCTGCACTCCCCTCCCATGCCCCCTTCTCCTCTCTCCCTGCACTCCCCTCCTGTGCCCCCTTCTCCCCTATCCCCTGCACACCCCTCCAGCACCCCCTTCTCCCCTAACCCTGCACTCCCCTCCTGCACCCCCTTCTCCCCTTCCCCTGCACTCCCCTCCCGTGCATCCTTCTCCCCAACGCAGCAGTCCCCTCCCGTGCCCACTTCTCACCTAACCCTGCAGTCCCCTCCCTCACCCTCTTCTCCCCAACCCTGCACTCCCCTCCCATGCCTCCTTCTCCTGTAACCCACACTGCCCTCCTGCACCCGCTTCTCCACTAACCCTGCACTCCCCTCCTGCACCCCTTCTCCCCTAACCCTGCATTCCCCTCCTGTGCCCCCCTCCTCCCCTATTCCTGCACTCCCCTCCTGCATCCCCTCCTCCCCTAACCCCTTCTGCCCTCCTGCACCCCCTTCTCCCCATCCATGCACTCCCCTCCTGTGCCCCCTTCTCCCCTAACCCTGCACTCCCCTCCTGTGCCCCTTTCTCCCCTAACCCTGCACTCCCCTGCCGTTCCCCCTCCTTCCCTAAACCTGAACTCCCCTCCTGTGACCCTTCTCCCCTATCCCCTGCACTCCCCTCCTGCACCTCCTTCTCCCCTAACCCTGCATTCCCCTCCTGCGCCCCCTTCTCCCCTAACCCTGCACTCCCCTCCTGCGCCCCCTCCTCCCCACGCCCTGCATTCCCCTCCTGAGCTCTTTCTCCCCTAACCCTGCACGCCCCTCCTGCGCCCCCTTTTCAATGAACCCTGCACTTCCCTCCTGCACCCTCTTCTCCTCTATCCCTGCACTCCCCTCCCACGCCCCCTTCTCCCCTAACTCTGCACTCCACACCTGCACCCCTTCTCCCCATCCCCTCCACTCCCCTCCTGAGCCCCCTTCTCCCCATCCCCTGCACTCCCCTCCTTCACCCCTTCTCCTCTATCTCTGCACTCCTCTCCTGTGCCCCCTTCTCCCCTATCCCCGCAGTCCCCTCCTGTGCCCCTTCTCCCATAACCCAGCACTTCCCTCCTGTGCCCCTAATCCCATATCCCCTCCACGCCTCTCCTGCACCCCCTTCTCCCCTTACCCTGCACTCTCCTCCTGTGCCCCTTTCTGCCCTGACTCTGTGTTACCCTTCTGCCAGTCAGATTTGGCAGCAGCAAGGGCCCGGTTCAGTATCTACGGGTTTCTTTTCAACAATACAACACAAAACTGCCTTGAGCCCCCACCCAGTGACCTGGGACAATTACACACCATCCCCCAGGCACCTCTCACAGGCAATACTTGCCCTCTCGCCACCACAGAGTTTGAATGTAGCAAAAAAAATTTAATAAAAGGAGGGAAGTAATGCTGCATTAATTTGGGGAATCACTGCAAACAGGATTCATAAACCTAAACCATGATCAAAAGACCCTCCACCAAGTAAGTTGGGTATTGTCCTTTTCCTCTCAGGTTCTTAAGTCCAGCAACCCAAAAGTCCCTTTAACATGCCTGACCCTTCTCTGCACCCCACTCACAGTTGCTGTCTTTGGACAGTGGAAACCCAGAGTTCAGAGGTGCATCTGCAGAGTTCACCTCCCACCCTGGGTGGGGGGGAAAGGAGACAGGTAATTTGTTCTACTGCTCAGGCACTCATTTGCTGTCCCTTTCTGTGGGGCTCTGCTCTGGCACTCTCCGGCAGCAGCCACGCTGCTGGTCGCTTGCCAAGCTGCTCCAGCAGCTGCCCTCATCTAGGTACCAGTGATTTCAGCTCTGCAGCACGTAACAAGACTCTCAATTAGCTCTGTTATGACACAGTGAAAAGAGAGAGAGAGAGAGAGTGTGTGTTTGTGTCCATCCAATGGTGTCTGGAGCCCTTGGGCAAGGCACTATATACCATTACTCATCCCTACCCTCTCTCAACTTACTGGGCTTTGGAACCCATGTCCCATGCCTAGCGAGTGCTGTGAGTTGAGGGTGAGTCCCTCAGTCTGGAAATGTCAAGTACAGTTCTGCTGTCCTTGATTCACACAACAAGGATAACATCCCTTTATTACTTATTGGGGGGAGGGATAGTTCAGTGGTTTGAGCATTGGCCTGCTAAACCCAGGGTTGTGAGTTCAATCCTTGTGGGGGCTACTTAGGGATCAGGGGCAAAAATCAGTACTTGGTCCTGCTAGTGAAGGCAGGGGGCTGGACTCAATTACTTTTCAGGGTCCCTTCCAGCTCTATGAGATAGGTATATCTCCATTTATTTATTATATTATTACTCCTGCCCCAATAACAAGGAGACTGTGGATTCCACACCAGCCAAAAGTGATCATTTGGGAAAGCAATCCCATCATGCTGAGCACCTAGGCAGGGTGGGTATGCCCATGCAAACGAGACCAGCTCTTGAAGTCTTTTTCCTAAGCTCACCAGTAGATGTCAGGGGAGAGCTCATTCAGACTCTGCTTACACTGCATTCCCCTCCTGTGCCCCTTCTCAATGAACCCTGCACTCCCCTCCTGCACCCTCTTCTCCCCATCCCTGCACTCCCCTCCTGCACCCCTTCTCCTCTATCCCTGCACTCCCCTCCTGCGCCCCCTTCTCCTGTAACCCTGCACTCCCCTCCTCTGCCCCTTCTCTCCTAACCCTGCACCTTTGCCCCCCAGGCACTCTATGCAGCTGGTCTCCTACCTCCAGTGGTTGCCATAGCTCGCTTGGAACCAGCCTTCTGCCCTTCCCACCAGATGGGACTCAAAGACCTGCCTGTCTATCTGTCTGAGTGCTGGGGAAAGCCTGCTTCACTGTGGTGAATGGACCCGCAACCTTGCGGGGTGCAGGGCGCTGAGCACCCTGGGCTCTGGCAGATACCACTGGGCTCTATCCTGCGATGCCCCATTTTTACACCCCCACTGGCTTTACACCCTGGGTGGCTGCCCCTCTCCCCTTGTCCTGGTCATTCTGCATGACTAAACCTAGCAGTGCAGATGTTGGATGTCGGGCTGGAGACCTGGCTTCAAGACGCTCCTGCATCATGGGATTTCAGACCCTAATGTCTACACTGTTAGCGCCTGTGGGGTTTTTTTTTTGCTCTAGTGACATACCCTAAGTGACATCTCTGTCCCCTGTCACACCGTTTCTGTGTGTGGCTGGGCCTGAGGTATGTGTGTTGCAAGGTACATGAGGTGAGCAGTACTGGTGGGTTATTGCACAGGTGTGAGGCACAAAGTTCTCACTGTGCTTTACTTGCTGCACAGAAATACACTGCAGTGTCTTCAACTGTCCCCAGGTTGATTGTCAGGGAGGTATTCAGTGTTGCTGGCCGTGCCACAGTGTATCTGGTTTGGAACTGATCTTCTATTACTGCTGGATTCCCATATACAGAGGTGGCTACTAACTGCAGTTGCCTTTCTGCACCCTTCTTCTGCTGATACCACAGGACAGTATAGTAGGAGCTGTCGTCATGTTCACATGGGATACTTCCCTTGCTCCCATTCTGGATGGCTAAAAACTTCTCCTTCTGTGTCACCGTCACCCCACTGCAAAGACCTGCAAAGTAGAGTGGAGGGAACAGGGTGAATGAAGGCCATGGAAGATGGTCTATGTGCATTTCAGGATTCACTTTCACCCCTTCATGGACTGGTCTAATCACATCACTGACTTTGTGTTTTTTCTGCTTCCTCTTCACTTCTCTCAATGGTAATTTTCACACAACCTTACCACAGTCAGTACATAAGCCCTCTCCCATGCACTTCCTGCCATCTGGAAGTGGTCCTTTGTAGTTTCCTCCACTCATCCTGCAAAGGCCCCCTCACTTTGTCCTACACATTCTTGTCAATTTGGTACTAGAGCTTTCTCCTCTGTGATTTCTCTCATATTCAGCAAACATCTTCTTCCCACTAATGCTACATCTGATTTCAGATGCTAAACAAAGTAAAACTGCATCATCTTGGAGTCAGCAAAGTATACCAGAGACAGTTTCTTACCGGCCAGCAGCTGGAAGCCAAGGAAGACACCCAATGCCCTCCACATGGCATCTGCAGCAAAGACAAGCCAGAGTGATGATTCTCAGTAATTGAACAAGGTGCTGCATGCCTTTCAGGAGGCGGAGCTCTGTAAAACTGCTCAAGGGGGAGGAAGTGGTGATCATGAGGCAGAGCACATATTGGAGGGGGTGAAGCGTCCAGAACAAGTTGGCAGCCATGTTGTGTTCCATTTAGGATAGAACTTAAAACCCAGATCCACACACCCCAGAATTGTGGTGGTTAGACATTCGTATGCGAAGTGTTCACCTTGAGCCCATCTCCCACTACAAAAAGCTTGCTGATGATTCACATTGAAGAGTGTCAATATTTTGACATTAGGGTTTCATTGTCATTTCTGGGAAATGTCAGTTTTCTGCTCAGTCAGTGTGCTGGCCAAGCGGTGATCTCTTTCTGCTCTCTAAAACTCCTTTGCAGTTCCAGTGGGAGAAGTCACATGACCCTGTTTGTAGCATTACTGGCAAAGGACAGCTGCCATGTTCCATCCCTGTATTGGCTACATTTTGGTGATAGGTGACAATTTCCTAGTTAGAATGCACCATGCTTTTGAAAGGTGCTAGAGAAATGTGGGAGTTTTTAGAAATTTGCATCTGCAAATGCTTGGGGTTTACAATAAGTCAAGGACACCCTACTCTCTGACTCTCCCCATCTCTCCTGTGTCCAGACATTCTCATCCAAACCTGGTCATTGGCTGTGTGTTACAGGGGTGAAGCTAGAGACAAAATAGACACAGCCAGGAAGACTGTTGACTCTTTCTCTGATTTTGCTCTTTGCTACTTTGTTTTGTTAGCACTATGTTGCCCTCCAGTGGCCATGGCCAAGAAGGCTAATAGAAGACAGTTCTGGTAGTCTAGTTCTTTCTTCTTCTCCTTTCCTGGAAATCCAAAGCATTGTACCCACTGGGGAGTTAGTTAAATTCCAGCAGTGCAGGCAAAGACAGTGTGCACTGTCTGTGAGAGTGGCTAGTGCTTAAAGGAAGATGTTAGGCCCCCATAACTAACCTCTTTGCACAATGCTATATGTGAAATGGAGATGTGTTTGTGTGGAGGGACAATAATTTATTAAATATTAAATATTATTTCTGTCCCCAGGTCCTGAACAGCTTATGCCCTGAGTAGGAGCATCAATGGCCCTGATAATTGTTACTCTCTGTCTGTCTAGCACCAATCTCAGTGCTATTTGAGTGCTTAGATGCAGATCCATAGCTAGCATCACTATCAAGGCTGCTGTTGTTCATAGTTTCGAAGGCTGTGAGTCTTTGATCTCAGCTGCAAGTTGATCTCTCGCATCTCTTTCATACACTCTTCCCCCCCCCCCACCCCACCCCACCCCACCCCTCCCCTATGATATCTCTCAATAAGGGGAGGGCAAGTTTTTGCTTGAGTCACTGATCCGCTCACAGCAGTGTGTGCTCACTGGCAGCACAGAAATAGGTGGCTGCATCCCTGGCTGTCACTTTCTTCACAGTCATGACAGACAGCCTCTGTTGTTCTCTGCTGATCACGAACTTGCTCTCATTGAAGTCTTTCTCATAAGAGGGACTTAACCCAGTATAAGTAATGGCCATTAACTTCAGACCTTCTCCCTGGGGTTGCTGGTACCAGAGCATGTTTGTGCGGACAGTGCCGTTCTGGTAACAGTTCATGGTCACAGCCTCCTCTGGTTTCTGGATTGCTGCTCTTGGCCACTGCGAGATGAGGTCTCCAACCCCATTACCTGTGTGAGCGAGGGGGAAAGGAAAAGAGATTCATTAGCCAGGCACCAAAGGGTCCTCTGCCCAATGCCACCCCTGTCTGTGCACAGCCATGCCGCAGTACGCCCATTGCAGGTTGGGCGTTCTGGGTTCTTACCAGGCATCAGAAGGAGAAGAATTTTCAACATCTCTAGCAACAAATGTTACAGGATTGGTTCTTGTAGCACTTGAGTTTTGCTAAGGCAACAGGAAGTGAGAGGAGTGCAATACCCCTCCCATTGCTGCCACTTGGCTCTGAAAAGTGTGTGAGGGAAGAAAGAAATGACAGTTTGTCTCAGATATTTACCTCTATATTACAGACTTCCCAATGAGCTTTTAAACCTTTTAAACCTGAGCATTCATGGTGGTTAAAGATCCCAGAGCATTCTATCTACTGCTGTGTTTGCCTCCAGCAGACCCCTGGACAATTCCAACAGGTTTTTGTGTGTTCTCAAAATCACTCCTGCAATTTCATTGCTATACAGTATTCAACTTGATTTCCCATCCTATGCCAACGTCATGTACTGTACTGGCCAGAATGGCTGGCCTGTTCCTCCCCAGAAGTGAGTGAATGTTCCCTGTGTTCAGAGCCTGTAGAATTCCATGAGATCCTTTGGGATAGGAATTCATATTGGCATGTCAGTGATACTCACTCACTCTATCTATCTATGAATGAGCTGGCCAAATACAGCCAAAACAGTATTCATAAATATTTATTCATCCAATATTCTGAATGACTCATTGGTTTAACCATCCTTATGCAACCTATTTGCTACCAGTGAACATTGGGGCCAAAGAGCTTTAGTCTGTATCAGTGGTTGGGGGCTGGCTGTGCTGAACAAATGCAGTTACATACATAGTCACATGCTTAGGTGTAGGCAAACAGGAATCTTTACATGTGAATGAGATTATTTACTCATTCTTATAATTCTTCATCCTTATTCTTTATTCTTCTTTTTAAAAACACTCAATCAGAGTGACAAGTTACATGCCACGAATTTAAATACAAGGCTGAAATACAGTCCACTGTTACCTCTATTTAGTTATACATATGTGTCTGACATACTGTTTGAGTGTTGCAGGTGTAAGCCAGGGTCTGAATGAGGTCTGCCCTGCCATTTAGTATGAACTGGGGGGAAAGACTTCAGGAATAGTGCATCTATTTGCTTAGAGACACCTACTTTGCCTAGGTGTTTGGCAGAGAGAACTGCTTTGCCAAAGTGATCAATTTTGGCTATTTTGGTTTAAAATCATTTTAGTATTAAATGCTGTGGAAATGAAATGTTGCCATCCTTACTGTATGCAGCAGAACGGTGCTTGGCCTGCGCTGACTGAGGGGGTCTCTCTATACTGAACCACACTTACTAAGCAGGGAGTTGGGATGCAAAATCCAAATGAAAGTCAGAACGAGGTTGGGGACAGTTGTTCCTATCTGGTGGTGTGAACTCTGTTTAAGAGTCCTGCAAACCATTTGACCCATTCCTCTCCAGTGTTGAAAGATAGGGCTGATCGTTACATTCAATAAAGAAAAAAGGAGGTGGGCAGTTAGAGAACACATCAGATTTTCCACATGGGGACTGCATTTTGCTCAGCCTCACAAACAGCCTTCCTGAGCTGCCTGTCGTCTGTGTGGTTGGTTATCATTTCTGCTCAGTAACTGTAAACTGGAAGTGCTAACGGACACCTGGTGCCTCCTGGTGAGCTCTAAAAACCAGCCTGTACCGCTCACCCAGCCCTAAATTCACATTCCGCCATCAGTCCTAGCTGCCTGGTGCTGAACCCACAGTTTAATTCTTGCAAATTATTGCCTGGTGAAATCACAAACTGACTAGACTGTAGAAAAGAAGCAAACAAATAAGAGAAGCCAGAGCTGCAAAAAGCCTTTACAGACCATAGACCAATTCTTTGTCCAGCCCAGTGTTCGATGTCTCAAGTAATGGGGCTTCCACCACATGCCTTGGGGAGACAGTTGCACACTCCAATAGACCACCATGGTTAGCTGTAGACCAAAGATGTGGATATAATAAGAATAGGCCCAAAGCTATTATGTCTCAAAAAGTTTTTGTTAACTCTTGTTCTCACAGGAGTTTTCCCCAGTTTCTGTGGTGGCCTTAGCACTGGTGTGTCCTGGATGGGAGCAGGTGCACCACCACACACATGAGAGAATGGCTGAGCTCATGATATTCACCAGCTGACAGGAACCAGGAACAACTGTCCCATTCCCATTCTCCAAGCCGAAGAGGATATTGGATGCCAGTCGCCGAGTAACCCACCAGGCTGTACCATGTAGAGAGCCTCCTACTGCCATGATAAAAAAAGCATCATATGCCTGTGGGATCTCATGGTATCCTTTCTACCAGCTCTACAAGATAGTCAGGGATGTGGAGGAGGTTGTGCTGAGGACTCCTGCCCACTCCCAGCTATGGGAAGAGGAGGCCATGCAGGCCAGTCCCCCTCTCTGTGCTTATGTTTCTCCTTCCACCCTTTGTTTCTCTTGTCTGTTTAGATTTTGAGTTCCTCAAATGAGGGAAGAGTCTCTTATTATGAGTTGCCACAGGGCCTGTCACAGTTGGGCCCTGATATTGGTTGAAGCCTTTATGTGTTTCTGTAATAAAAATAAGAATACATTATTTTAGTATCAAGATCAAACGTGAGTGTCAGTGTGAACAATTGTGCTTCTGAGACAGGGAACTTTCCCAGGAAATGTTACTGGCCCCTAATCCATAGTTAACAATAACTAGGATTCATAGAGCACTTGCATATTACAAAAGTGAAAACCAGTTGCATGCACATATGCGAACACATACACACATACATTCACATACATGCATCCTCTTTGGAACTCCCCTTTAGGTAGTTGAAGGCTGCTATCAAATCCCCCATCACTCTTCTCTTCTGCAGACTAAATAATCCCAGTTCCCTCAGCCTTTCCTCATAAGTCATGTGCCCCAGACCCCTAATAATTTTCGTTGCCTTCTGCTGGACTCTCTCCAATTTGTCCACATCCTTTCTGTAGTGGAGGGCCCAAAACTGGATGCAATACTCCAGATCTGGCCTCACCAATGTCGAATAGAGGGGAATAATCACTTCCGTTGATCTGCTGGCAATGCTCCTACTCATGCATCCCAATATGCCGTTAGCCTTCTTGGCAACAAGAGCACACTGTTGACTCATATCCAGCTTCTCGTCCACTGTAATCCCCAGGTCCTTTTCTGCAGAATTGCCACTTAGCTAGTCTGTCCCCATCATAGGAGGGGGGCAGGGACAGATAGCTCAGTGGTTTGAGCATTAGCCTGCTAAACCCAAGGTTGTGAGTTCAATCCTTGAGCAGGCTATTCAGGGATCTGAGGCAAAAATCTGTCAGGGACAGTATTTGGTCCTGCTAGTGAAGGCAGGGGACTGGACTCAATGACCTTGCAAGGTCCCTTCCAGTTCTATGAGATAGGTATATCTCCATATTATATCAAGTGATCTGTCACCCATTCCCAAATTCTGGCAAACAGAAGCTAGGGACCCAATGGCTAATAGCCATTGATGGACCTATCCTTTATGAAAAAACTAAGCTCTTCCCCTGAACAATGCAGGCTACAAGTGCCCAGAGGCCTTTCACTTTGCATGCATATGTCTGCTGCAAAAAGTCTGTTTCCCTGGGAAGCCAACAATGCCTCTGTGGTTTTGAAGCCAGGTGTGCTTTGGCCTGTCAGCATCATGTCTCTCTCTCTCTTCCATTATTGTCATTTCTCTCTCATTTGGGGATCAGGTTTCTGAATGAGTTGCTGATCTCCTCACAGCACTGTGTGCTCACTGGCAGCACAGAAGTAGTTGGCTGAATCCTGGGTTCTCAGATCCACAATGCTCATGGAAGAGATCCTGGTATTGAGTCTAGTGATTGGAAACTTGGTTGCATTATACCTCTCCTCATAAGTAGCATTGGACCCATCCACACTTCGGGCTATTAACCTTACACCTTCTCCCTGGATCTGCTTGTACCAGTACATGTAAGGGTAGCTGGTTTCATTCTGGACACAGGTTATCTTCATGGTTTCTCCAGGTCTCTGGGCTACAGTTCTAGGGAACTGAGAGATGAGGACTCCCAGTCCAGAGCCTGTGCGAGAGAAGCAGAGCCAAAGCCCTAGAAATTAGTCATTAAAAATCCAATGAAATCACATTCAAAATGCCTCCCACTTCCCCTACCAATGTAGGATTGCTCCTATAGCATAATCCCCATGGCATCACCCACTCAGACTCTAATTATTACAGCTGTAGCATTTCTGCCTCTTCCCTTGGGAGACTATTGCACAGCCTAGCCCATCCTCATTATTAGGAAGGATTTCCTAGTTTCTAGACTAACATTTCCCCCTTTTACACAGTTTCACCCCATTTACCTCTAGTTACATAACCTTGCCCACCCAAAACAATTATCCTTCCTTCTTGATATGTAACACTCCAAATATTGTTGTCATAGTACCTAGTTCTCATGTCACTAGCAGTTTGGCTGAGCTGTACAGATTAAATTCCATTAACCCTTCTTCAATAGATAGTCCCTAGGTGCCCCCAACACTTTCACTGATATTCTCAGAACTCTCTCGAGTTTGTTGACATTGCTTCTGCATCCAATTCCCAGAACTCTGGAAAGATCCATATTGATGTCCTGGCCTGTACGTATCTGTAAGGAAGCTGCGCTCTTCTTGAACACCTGGCTGGTCTTTCATAGGGGTCAGGGCAGAATTTCTGGGTTCTTACCAGGCAGCAGAAGCAGCAGAAAACTCAACATTTTTGCCAATGAATTTTATTCTTCTCTTTTTTTACTTCTTGGTTTTTATGAAGGTGACAGGAAGTGGTGAGGAGGCCAGAGCCCCTCCCTTGCCTCTGGCTTCCCTTTGAAAACCTGGGGAGGAGAGAAACCTGTACAATGAGTGATGTATAAAGTTCTTATAGATGAGATATAAAACTGATCTCCTGAGTATTTGTGGTCACAAAAGATCCTTCAGCACTTTATAGAAGAGAAGCAGGAGTGGCTACCCTGCTGCCTGGGCAAATCCCATCTCATGTTATTCCATTCTGTCCTCCAGCAGTGTAGCAGATGTTATTCTGCACTTTCTTTCCTGAAAGACTGAGCCACGTGCTGAATGTATTGCAGTTTTATTGTTGCATCACCAGGACTATGGAAATGTTTCTAGTTTTTCCAAAATTTTCTCCTCAGAATCTGTGGAATATTTTGGAAAATGGGGATACTTTGAAAACAAATGCAATCAAAACACAAATGGTAACACCCAGTTGTTTAATACATTCATTTTAAATTCATTGCTAGATTTTTATACAATGATTCATTTTTATTCTGACTTCTCTTTCAAAATGTTTTAACACATATGCCCCTTTCACCCTGAGATCTTTCTTTACCTTCCTTGAGACCTTTCTGCCTAGCTCTTTCACTTCCCTCAGTCTCTCCATCCCCTCACTGTGGAAATCTTCTCCCATCTCCTCCCTTCCTGCAACAGAGAGAGAATCCAAATCTGTCATGTAACTGCATTTTGGTGTTCGGTAGATGAACAATCTACAATCAGCTGTGGGGTTCTTGGGACTAGGTGCTGCAGGGAAGAGAGGGGAAGGGGGAAAGATCATAGGAGCCATCCCATTGTTCATGGGTGGGGAGGCAGGGGTGAAGCCACACTGAGCTGCTGGTATCCTTGTTCCCACCTTTGTTCCCAAAGATGTTGGCTGCTGGTGTGGGGAGGAGCTTTGTCTGCTTCCTGCAGAAGCTGTGGTTGGCTGCTCTTCCCCAGGAGGCAGGGCACTAGGGAAGCCATCCAATCACAGGGGGCTTTTCCCCCAGGAAGGGCTGAAATTTGCCAGAGGATTGGAGCTTCTCCCATCATCACAGCCTAGAATATCAATGTATATTAGCATCTTTCTATCCTCTACAAACCCCTCTATGTCTCCCCTGTGCCAAGGAGGCAAAGTGAAATGACAGGGAAACCAGCCATAACAAATTGAAACAACTACACCAGGGTTAAAGCCCCTGCTATTACCAACTCCAAGAGGAGGAGCATGCTCTGCACACATAGGACATGTGTGACCCAAATCCCACTTAAGGAAATCACAGCTCCAACAACCAACTTCCTGTAAGTGTGTTCCATGTTGCTATGTGGAACGTGCTAACACAGAAAGGGACTGGGTACAAGACAGCTCTTGTCAAAGAACTCACCTATTATGAGATCACAATCACTGGCATCATAGAGGCCTGTCTGACATATCTAGTTACTGTGGAAGGAGCAACCTTCCTTCACACCAGTGGTCCACTGCAAACTCAAGGTTTGGCACTTGTTATTAGACAACCTTTAGCACAGAGTTTAATCACATGGAACCCCATCTCTCCACACTTATGGTATGCTAGGCTCCAATATCATTATGGACACTTACTGTCATTTTGGCCTATGTGCCAATAGAAGATGCCTCACTTGCAGAAAAGGATGCTTTCTACCACCAGCTAGCAACAAAAATCCAGTCAGCTCTGCCACATGACACATTGCTAGTGCTCAGAGATTTCAGTGCCCTGACTGACTGTGATTGAACTGGATATGAAACCAAGATAGGTCACTTTGGACATCACCACCTGGTGTTTGACATTGTGTGCCGCCGAGGCCTTGTTTGTTATGGGCTCCTGGTTTAGGCACTTTAACAACCATTGCTGGACCTGGATTTCAATCAGTCGATGTGCCATGAAGGAAATTGACCACATCCTCATCAGAAATCATTTTATAGTGAAATCTCACTGGGTTTTCAGTGGCACAGAAGCACGAGCCAACTCAGACCATAGACTAGTTATCACTCAGCTCTCACTGCTTTCTTCCAACTCCTCACAAGCCAGATGTTCACGAACAGTACAATGACCAACGTCTTTCTGAGGATCTTGTTGAAGCCAGGAAATACACACAGGCCATCAAGGGTCACAGACATACCTTTGGTACCCTCTCAGATGATGTGAAGATTTCCTGGCATGGTATACATAATGCTACATCACATGTTGCTGCTGCAACAATCATCTTCACATGGTTATGCAAGAAACCTCAGCTTTCTGAAGAGGCCATTGCTATATTAGCAAAAATGGCAGAAGCACATAACCAGGGAGATGTCCAAGAATGTAAATGTCTGAAAGGCATTTTCTGGGTCATGGCAAAATTTGACTTTGAGATCTATGTCAGCTCCCTGGCTGACGAAGCAGATAGCCTAAAAAACAACAATCTGCATCCTGCCTACAGTGCCATTATGGACCTGGCTGGCAGCCATAAAAAAGCCTTCTATTATCCTCCTTATGAAGCCAGATAGTTCTCCCTGCTCATTGACACACGAGGTTCTGGACAGGTGGAAAACACATTATGAAAGCACACTGACCCACAAACCTGTTGATGACTGTCTAGAGCTATGTGACCTGGTGAACCACAGAGCTGCAGCCCCAGGGATGAACACTAATCCTCTGTCACTCAAGGAATTATGAAAGGTCATCCAAATATTACAGAATGGACATGTTGGTGGACTTGATGGTTTTCCACCTGAACTGCTCATAGGTGCCTTGGAAACAATGAACATCAACCTGTATCAACTTTTCAACTAGTTTGGGCATCAGGCAAAGTACCAGCAGAATGAAAAGTTGGCATCATAGTGTCCCTGTGCAAGGGCAAAGCATCTTACTATGTGTGGCAACTACAAGCCAATCTCATTGTTATCCATCCCTGGAAATGTCTTTGCTCACATTTCTGCTTGGTAGGATGCAGCTGCTCCTTAACAGACACCATTGTCCACAGCAGTCAGGTTTCACTGCAGGACAGTCAACAATAGATGCTGCCCTTACTCTTCAGCTTCTGGCTGAGCTGCACTGAGAATTTAACCACCCACTTCATATGGTATATATCGACATCAAAGCTGCTTTTGATTTGGAGGACAGGTCAGCACTTTGGCTTGCACCAAAAGGAGCTGGTATTCCAATTGTTCTGCTAAATCTGGTGCACGATCTTCCCACCAGTACTGGTGTAAGAGAGCACAGTTGTTCACAGCTCTCACCATGTTTCTACACAACCTCAAGTGTGCGGCAGGAATGAAATCTTGCCCTGCCACTATTCTGTTGAGCTATTGACTAGATATTAGGACTTGCTGCTCCACATGTCGGAATGAAGGTTGGTCAAGAAGAGTTTGCCAATCAAGACTACATCAGTGTTGCTGCCTTGCTTACAGAGAAGCCAGAGAATTTCAGCCCTGTCCTTCAAGGTCTCCAAGACTCTACCCGCACTATGGGGTTGAACATCTCATGGCAGAAAACCAAGGTCCAGAACCTTGGAGCTGGGTCACCAGAACCCCTGGTGCGGGTGGGGTCAAGTACCATGGAGAGTGTTGATGAGTTCATTTACATAGACTGCAAAGCAGAGATCAAATGGTAGCAGCAAACAGGGTGTTCTTTGATGAATAGGTCTCGCCTCCTCCTGAATGAAGCCCATGTCTAGCTTATGAATGCAAAAATGTCTTTGCACTGATACAAAGTTCAGGATCTATCACATCTATGTACTACTTGTATTGTTATATGGATCAGAAACCTGCACCTTCTTACATGCAGACTTGAAGTGGATAGAAGCATTCCATATGAGCTGTCAGTGCCAAATCCTGAGCATGAAGTGGATTGACCTTGTGCAAAATGTCACAGTCTTGCAAAGATCTGGCCTTCCTTCAGTCACTCATTATATTCAAAAGCAGCATTGCATGCTCTTCAGCCGTGTTACCATAAGAGACAAAAACACCCCAACACACCATGATTTCAAACTCTCCATCAACACACAAAGGAATGCATGCCATGAATCCACCTGACGCTGCCCGCAGGGCCACCCCAGAAATTTGTGGGTTCACAGGATTGAGCCAGATCTGGGGACTTCATTAGATGATGTCTGGTGCGATGACATCAACTGTGGTCACTCTGGCTATGATCACTAAATGAACAGCCTACAAATGAACAACCTACTATCAGCTGTGGGTTTTTTGTGGCTGGGAGTATCTATAGGAATTGTTTATTAGCATCTATCTATCATTGCCTGATATGGATCCTGTAGTTCTGTGGTGTACAGACTTTGGATAATAAGGGAAGAGAATATTTTAGAGAGTGCTTGGGAAATAAAGCAGAGCAAGGGCACTATTGGAAGTAGCTGGGTGTAGTTCTTACCCCCGGGGAGATCATTTTATTGCTGGTGGCTAAATATGGATGTTTGTGCAAATTCTGCTGCAGGCATCAATATCAGCAGGTGTTACTGACACCCAATCTGTGTCTATAACATTCCCTGGGAACCAGAGAGTTGGAAAATAAAAACCAATTTCACACTCACAGAGAAAGGCAGAGCGTGAAAGTGGAGGAGAGGAGCCCAGTGAAGTCAATGCATGGCCTCTAGTGCCTCTCCTTGGCATTGCATCTTGAAATATTGTTTTGATATAAATGCCATTTTGGAACTGACCTAAAACGTTTCTGTGAGAGACTAGAAAGGGCCAAGGAATCTGCAGAATTGGATCTGGAGCCTTTCATCTCTAGGACCTAGTGTGACACTGTATGGAATCTGGGGGACACTTGAGGATATTATGAATATTAATATTGTAAAATTGTAATGAGTTATGACAGATATGCCATGTAAGGTATCTGCAAAAATGTTATAATTTGCCAGATATGATAATCTCATTTATGTGTCTGTATCACCTTTGTATTATGAGATATAGATATGTATGAAGAGAGCGAAGAACATCTTCACAAGCAGGCTGGCTAACCTAGTGAGGAGGGCTTTAAACTAGGTTCACCGGGGGAAGGAGACCAAAGCCCTGAGGTAAGTGGAGAAATGGGAAGCATGAGCAGGAGAGTGCAAGAGGGGAGGACTCCTGTCTCAGACTGAGAAAGCAGGACAATCAGCGAGTTATCTTAAGTGCCTATCGTGACAGCGTACCCCATAAGGCTTTATGGGGAGGGGGGGGCTCATAAATGTACATATGATATAACTGGAATAGGGTTTTGCTACATAGGCCATGTAACATATCTATGTAAAGGTTATGATCTACGGGTTATGTTCACCCTAGTTGTATGCAGGCACCATCTGTGTGTTCAAAGTTATGAACATTGGCTATATAATTGCTTGATTTCTAAGTGGCCTCAGTTAGAACATTTGATCACGTCTTGGGAAAGGAATGTGCAAATTAAGTGTTCAATCAGGGGGCACTTAACAGACAAAAGAGCTTGGAAGACTCCAATCCACATTAGAAGTCTACCTGAGGACATTCAAGGCAGCATGTGGGTAATGGCTGCTACCTGCAAGTCCTGAGTCATGCATGGGCATGTGACCTGCCCATGTGATTCCGAATCTCCATTTTGTGACTGGATTCTACAGAGGGTGAGGAGGGGGCCTACACCCACAAGCGAAAGTCTATTTAAATCCATGAGAGACCCCTCCATTTTGTCTTCAGCTGTCTAAAGAAGGAACCTCTTCACCCCCCCCAGGGTACTTGAAGGAAACTGGAACAAAGGACAGTAACTACAGGGGGTGTGAGTAACTGCTGGACCCAGGCTAAAAGAAGATTAGCCTGTAAAAGGGAACATTTTGGAACTGGTGAGGATCTTATCTGTATCTAGTGCAATTAGACATAGATTTGCACATTTTATTTTATTTTGCTGGGTAACTTACTTTGTTCTGTCTGTTACTACTTGGAATCACTTAAATCCTACTTTCTGTATTTAATAAAATCACTTTCTACTTATTAATTAACTCAGAGTATGTATTAATACCTGGGGGAGCAAACAACTGTGCATATCTCTCTATCAGTGTTATAGAGGGCGAACAATTTATGAGTTTACCCTGTATAAGCTTTATACAGGGTAAAACGGATTTAT
>QXTE01000342.1:995055-1040055 GCA_003942145.1 Platysternon megacephalum
AAGTTACTAGATCGCAGGCCCTGGTTCTCATGGGAGACTTTAATCACCCTGATATCTGCTGGGAGAGCAATACAGCGGTGCACAGACAATCCAGGAAGTTTTTGGAAAGTGTAGGGGACAATTTCCTGGTGCAAGTGCTGGAGGAACCAACTAGGGGCAGAGCTCTTCTAGACCTGCTGCTCACAAACCGGGAAGAATTAGTAGGGGAAGCAAAAGTGGATGGGAACCTGGGAGGCAGTGACCATGAGATGGTAGAGTTCAGGATCCTGACACAAGGAAGAAAGGAAAGCAGCAGAATACGGACCCTGGACTTCAGAAAAGCAGACTTTGACTCCCTCAGGGAACTGATGGGCAGGATCCCCTGGGAGAATAACATGAGGGGGAAAGGAGTCCAGGAGAGCTGGCTGTATTTTAAAGAATCCTTATTGAGGTTGCAGGAAAAAACCATCCCGATGTGTAGAAAGAATAGTAAATATGGCAGGCGACCAGCTTGGCTTAACAGTGAAATCCTTGCTGATCTTAAACACAAAAAAGAAGCTTACAAGAAGTGGAAGATTGGACAAATGACCAGGGAGGAGTATAAAAATATTGCTCAGGCATGCAGGAGTGAAATCAGGAAGGCCAAATCACACTTGGAGTTGCAGCTAGCAAGGGATGTTAAGAGTAACAAGAAGGGTTTCTTCAGGTATGTTAGCAACAAGAAGAAAGTCAAGGAAAGTGTGGGCCCCTTCCTGAATGAGGGAGGCAACCTAGTGACCGAGGATGTGGAAAAAGCTAATGTACTCAATGCTTTTTTTGCCTCTGTCTTCACGAACAAGGTCAGCTCCCAGACCGCTGCACTGGGCAGCACAGCATGGGGAAGAGGTGACCAGCCCTCTGTGGAGGAAGAAGTGGTTCGGGACTATTTAGAAAAGCTGGACGAGCACAAGTCCATTGGGCCGGATGCGCTGCATCCGAGGGTGCTAAAGGAGTTGGCGGATGTGATTGCAGAGCCATTGGCCATTATCTTTGAAAACTCATGGCGATCGGGGGAGGTCCCGGATGACTGGAAAAAGGCTAATGTAGAACCCATCTTTAAAAAAGGGAAGAAGGAGGATCCGGGGACCACAGGACAAACAGCCTCATCTCAGTCCCTTCCATAGGTGGGAATGCAGGAGAACTAGAAGAACAGTTCAAAACCTGATACAACATGATATAGCCAGCAACACTGACCAACTCAGCCTAGGGATGGTTGAAGACACTGCAGTGTATTTCTGTACAGCTAGTAAAGCAAAATGAGAACTTTGTGCCTCGCATTTGTGCAATAACTCACCAGTGCTGTTCACCCCACGTCCCTCACAACCCACACACCTCAGGCCCAGCCACACACAGAAATGGTGTGACAGGGGACAGAGATGTCACGTTGACTCTTAACAGTGGTGAAAAGTGCCTGATCACCAGCCCTGGAAGCCAAGCCCTTTAGTGAGGCAGAGGCAGAGCAGTGCAAGCTTCCTTTCCCCACACACATACCCCCACATGAACGTGCTGCTCAGTCGCTGCCCTGAGGGCACCACAGCTACAAGGGAGAGTGTCATTTGCCAGGGAGTCAGCGTAGTCCAATGGACAGGGACTCCAGACACCTGGGCTCTGCTCCCACATCTACCACTGACTTGCCCTATGACCTTGGGTAGGTTACTTACCCTTCCCGTGCTTCCGATTCCCCTTGTAAACCAGAACAAATGATGCTCACCTACCTTTGGAAAATGCTTGGAGATGAAATCTGATAAGTGTCCATTAGCAGTGACCGAGTAAATTCAGTCTATGGGACTGTCATAGGTTTCACCCCCACTCTGAACTTTAGGGTACAAATGTGGGGACCTGCATGGGAACTCATAAGCTTAGTTACCAGCTTAGATCAGTATGCTGCCACCACCCAAATATTGGAGTCATTTGGGAAACTCTGTCTTCTCCCCCAAAAACCTTTCCCTCCCAAGTACTATAACCCTTCCCTGGGTAGTTTTGAGAGACTCCTCCACCAATTCCCTAGTGAACACTGAACCAAAACCCTTGGATCTTAAAACAAGGAGAAATTAACCATCCCCCCTCCTTTCCCCCACCAATTCCTGGTGAGCCCAGATCCAACCCCTTTGGATCTTAAAACAAGGAAAAAATCAATCAGGTCTCTAAAAAGAAGGCTTTTAATTAAAGAAAAGAAAGGTAAAAGAAAAACCTCTGGGAGATAGCATACAAGCTGATCTCACAGACAACAAATTTAAAACACAAAGGATGTTCCCCTGGGCAAAACCCTTAGTACATCAAAAAATAGCCAATTTGATTATACCTATAATGCCCAAGACAAGTTACAAACAGAAAATAAACATAAGCTAATTCCTTCACTAAATACTCACTACCCTGTTTGATTCCTGATTCCTTTTCCTCTCCGGCCAGAACTGAAACTGACTCAAGACAAAGGGAACTTCCCTCCTTCCTTTTGAAACATCTTGTCCCCCCATTGGTTCCTTTGGTCAGGTGTCAGCTAGGATAGGTGAACTTCTTAACCCTTTACAGGTAAAAGAGGCATTAACCCTTAACTATCTGTTTATGACAGGGACATTCAGTCTTTGGCCAACTAGTGAAAGGGACTCCACTTTATGAACACCTGTCCCAGCTGGAACTGGGCTGAGAGCCAGCAAATGGTTTCACACAGTCTGACAGACTGTAATGATGTAAGTGACAACTGACGTGGGTGCAGGTAGAAATTAGTGAGCTAGAGGTGAAAGGTTTACAGAACCTTTCTCAATCTCTCTGCCCCCAAAGATCTTTGCCCCAGTATGTGCCTGCCTTAGAATCATAGAATTATAGAATATCAGGGGTGGAAGGGACCTCAGGAGGTCATCTAGTCCAACCCCCTGCTCAAAGCCGGACCAATCCCCAACTAAATCATCCCAGCCAGGGCTTTGTCAAGCCTGCCCTTAAAACCCTCTACGGAAGAAGATTCCACCACCTCCCTAGGTAACCCATTCCAGTGCTTCACCACCCTCCTAGTGAAAAAGTTTTTCCTAATATCCAACCTAAACCTCCCCCACTGCAACTTGAGACCATCACTCCTTGTTCTGTCATCTGCTACCACTGAGAACAGTCTAGATCCATCCTCTTTGGAACCCTCTTTCAGGTAGTTGAAAGCAACTATCAAATCCCGACTAATTCTTCTCTTCTGCAGACTAAACAATCCCAGTTCCCTCAGCCTCTCCTCATAAGTCATGTGCTCCAGCCTCCTAATCATTTTTGTTGCCCTCCGCTGGACTCTCCAATTTTTCCACATCCTTCTTGTAGTGTGGGGCCCAAAACTGGACACAGTACTCCAGATGAGGCCTCACCAATGTCGAATAGAGGGGAATGATCACGTCCCTCAATCTGCTGGCAATGCCCCTACTTATACAGCCCAAAATGCCGTTTGTCTCCTTGGCAACAAGGGCACACTGTTGACTCATATCCAGCTTCTCGTCCACCGTAACCCCTAGGTCCTTTCTGCAGAACTGCTGCCTAGCCATTCGGTCCCTAGTCTGTAGCAGTGCATGGGATTCTTCCGTCTGAAGTGCAGGACTCTGCACTTGTCCTTGTTGAACCTCATCAGCAGGGCCGGCTCCAGGTTTTCTGCCGCCCCAAGCGGGGGGAAAAAAAAAAAAAAAGCCGCGGCAGCGCGATCGCGCCGCTACACTCTTCTGTGGCAATTCGGCGGCAGGTCCTTCGCTCCCAGAGGGACTGAGGGACTCGCCGCCGAAGACCCGGACGTGCTGCCCCTATAGCGACCCAAGTGCCACCCCTTGGTATTGGCCACCCCAAGCACCTGCTTCTTTAGCTGGTGCCTGGAGCCGGCCCTGCTCATCAGATTTCTTTTGGCCCAATCCTCTAATTTGTCTAGCTCTCTCTGTATCCTTTCCCTAACCTCCAGCGTATCTGCCACTCCTCACCATTTAGTGTCATCTGCAAACTTGCTGAGGGTGCAATCCACGCCATCCTCCAGATCATTAATGAAGATATTGAACAACACCGGCCCCAGGACCGACCCTTGGGGCACTGCGCTTGATACCGGCTGCCAACTAGACATAGAACCATTGATCACTACCCGTTGAGCCTGACGATCTAGCCAGCTTTCTATCCACCTTATAGTCCATTCATCCAGCCCATACTTCTTTAACTTACTGGCAAACTTGGGTGCATTATACTCCTCCTCTTAAGTAGCATCCGACCGATGCACACTGTGGGCTATTAACCTGGGACCTTCTCCCTGAAGCTGCTTGTACCAGTACATGTAAGTATAGCTGGTTTCATTCTGGACACAGGTTATCTTCTTGGTTTCTCCAGGTCTCTGAGATGCTGTTCTTGGGAACTGAGAGATGAGTACTCCCAGCCCAGAGCCTGTGTGAGAGAAGCAGAGACAAAAGGGATGTAAAAATCCTTTAAAATCACATTCTAAATGCCTCCCTCTCCCTCAGCCAGTGTAGGGTTGCTCTCTATAGTATCATCTCCATGGAATCATCAGCCCAGTTTCCAAGTACCAAATTCATAGTTTTTCTTCCTCTTCCCTTGGGAGACTATTGCACAGCCTCATTGTTAGGAAGGTTTTCCTGAGTTCTAGACTGACATTTCCCCCTTTTACACAGTTTTACCCCAATTACCTCTAGTTACATCACCTTGTGTGACGAAATAGGGTTTTATTAATCTAGTTATGTTGCATGCGAGTCTTACTGTCTTATACTAATACTGTGTGTACCTCAGTTTCCCTGTGTACTGCACCAATATTACAGTGGTGGGAATTGAGTGTGTGATTTTTGCTGAGGCCTTCAGTGTAGGTGAGGCTGCACAGCTGTCTGCATGTATGCTATGGCCAGTGCCCTTTGTAACCTGAGACCCAGGAGGAGGATGTGACCAGGTGACACCTTTTGTCCGGGAGGCAGAACAAAGATGAAGAGGAGGAGCAACAGGGGTGTTGGAGGTTGGATCGCTGGTAGCTGGGCAATCTACTTCGGGGGACTGGAAGAGGGGGAGTCCAGGGCGTCTGGCCCGGGACACCCCAAGATGGACTTGGCTGAAAGTCACTGATTTCTGTGCTAGCAAGCTCTGTTCTACACTGTGTTCCTGTGAACTAATAAACCCTTCTGTTCTACATGCTGGCTGAGAGTCACTGCTGACTGCGGATTTGGGGAGCAGGCCCCTCTGGCTTCCCCAGGAGCCCCGCCCGGGCGGACTCGCTGCGGGAAGCGCACGGTGTGGAAGGGCATGCTGAATGCTCTGAGGTCAGATTCAGGAAGGTCAAAGCTGTGTAAGCTTCTTGCCCTGGTGACAGTATGCTCAGAGAGAGGAGGCATGCTGCCCTAGAGTCCTGACAGGCTGCATAGGAAGTAGTTCCAGAGCATTGCCCGGTGACTCCGTGACACCTTGTACCGTCCAAAACAATTCTATTTCCTCCTTGATATGTAACCCTCCAAATACTTGTGTCATGGACCTAGTTCTCGTCTCACTAGCAGTTTGCCTGAGTTGTACAGATTTAATTACACTAACCCTTCCTCAATAGTTAATCCCTAAAGTCTCCTCTAAGCACTTTCACTGATATTCTGCAAATTCTATCCAGTTTGTTGACATCTCTCCTGCATTGGGTTCCCAGAACTCTGGAACATCCACATTGATCTCCTGGCCTATGCATATCTGTAGGGAAGCTGTGCTCCGCCTGTGCACCTGGCTGTTTTTCATAGGGCTCGGGGCAGGATTTCTGGTTTTTAGTTTTTTTGTTTACTGTGCACCAGAAGCAGCAGGAATATCAAAATTTTTGCCAGTGAATTTTATTCTTCTCTCTTTTTTACCTCTTGGTTTTTATGGAGGGGACATTATATGGTGAAAAGAACAGGAGTACTTGTGGCATCTTAGAGACTAACACATTTATTTGAGCATAAGCTTTCGTGGGCTACAGCCCACTTCTTCGGATGCATAGAATGGAACATACAGTAAGAAGATATTTATACATACAGAGAACATGAGAAGGTGGAAGTAGCCATACCAACTGTAAGAGGCTAATTAATTAAGAGAAGCTATTAACAGCAGGGGAGAAAAACTTTTGAAGTGATAATCATGATGGCCCATTTCGGACAGTTGACACGAAAGTGTGAGGCTGCTTCAACATGGGGAAATAGATTCAATTAGTGTAATGACCGAGCCATTCCCAGTCTCTGTTCAAACCTAAGTTGATTGTATCTAGTTTGCATATCAATTCAAGTTCAGCAGCTTCTCGTTGGAGTCTGTTTTTGAAGCTTTTTTGTTGCAAAATTGCCACCTTAACGTCTGTCACTGAGTGATTAGGGAGGTTGAAGTGTTCTCCTACTGGTTTTTGAATGTTATGATTCCTGATGTCAGATTTGTGTCCGTTTATTCTTTTGCGAAGAGACTGTCCGGTTTGGCCAATGTACATGGCAGAGGGGCATTGCTGGCACATGATGGCATATATCACATTGGTAGATGTGCAGGTGAACGAGCCCCTGATGGCATGGCTGATATGATTAGGTCCTGTGATGGTGTCACTTGAATAGATATGTGGACAGAGTTGGCAGCGGGGTTTGTTGCAAGGGTAGGTTCCTGGGTTAGTGTTTTTGTTGTATGGTGTGTGGTTGCTGGTGAGTATTTGCTTCAGGTTGGGGGGCTGTCTGTAAGCGAGGACAGGTCTGTCTCCCAAGATCTGTGAGAGTGAGGGATCATCTTTCAGGATAGGTTGTAGATCTTTGATGATGCGCTGGAGAGGTTTTAGTTGGGGGCTAAAGGTGACGGCTAGTGGCGTTCTGTTATTTTCTTTGTTGGGCCTGTCCTGTAGTAGGTGACTTCTGGGTACTCTTCTGGCTCTGTCAATCTGTTTTTTCACTTCAGCAGGTGGGTAGGACTAAAGGTGAGAAATCCATTACAATCTACATATCACACAGACTATGCTGAGAGATTGTGCCACACACTCTCAAAGAAACTGCGAAACCACCTGATCAACATCCTATACAGCAAACAGGTAAAGATTAAGACTGAGCTCTCAAAACCGGATACTCTCATGAAAAACCAACCTTCCACACAAACTTCCTCATGGATTGACTTTACAGAAACTAGACAAGCCATTTACAACACAAACTTTGCTTCTCTACAAAAGAAAAAGGATACTAAACTATCTAAACTACATGCCACAAGGAGCCACAACAGTAGTTCCCTTAACCCACCCAACAATATTGTTAATCTTTCCAGCTATACTCTTAGCCCAGCAGAAGAGTCTGTCCTATCTCGGGGCCTCTACTTTTGTCCCTACAGGCCCACGAACATGATACAGTTCTGCGGTGACCTAGAATCCTACTTTCGACGTCTCCGACTCAAAGAATATTTCCAACACACCACTAACCCACAGTATCCTTCCTACCAACACTACAAAAAGAAGGATTCTGCATGGACTCCTCCTGAAGGTCGAAACAACAGACTGGACTTCTACATAGATTGCTTCCGTCGACGTACACGGGCTGAAATTGTGGAAAAGCAGCATCACTTGCCCCATAACCTCAGCCGTGCTGAACACAACGCCATCAACAGCCTCAAGAACAACTCTGACATCATAATCAAAAAAGCTGACAAAGGAGGTGCTATCGTCATCATGAATAAGTTGGAATATGAACAAGAGGCTGCTAGGCAGCTCTCTAACTCTACATTCTACAGGCCATTATCCTCTGATCCCACTGAGGATTACCAAAAGAAACTACACCATCTGCTCCAGAAACTCCCTGAAAAAGCACAAGAGCAAATCCACACAGACACACCCCTAGAACCCCGACCAGGTGTATTCTATTTGCTACCCAAGATCCATAAACCTGGAAATCCTGGACGCCCCATCATCTCAGGCATTGGCACCCTAACAGCAGGATTGTCTGGCTATGTGGACTCTCTCCTCAGACCCTATGCTACCAGCACTCCCAGCTATCTTCGAGACACCACTGACTTCCTGAGGAAACTACAATCTATCGGTGATCTTCCAGAAAACACCATCCTGGCCACTATGGATGTAGAAGCCCTCTACACCAACATTCCACACAAAGATGGACTACAAGCTATCAGGAACAGTATCCCCGATAATGCCACGGCAAACCTGGTGGCTGAACTTTGTGATTTTGTCCTTACCCACAACTATTTCACATTTGGGGACAATATATACCTTCAAGTCAGTGGCACTGCTATGGGTACCCGCATGGCCCCACAGTATGCCAACATTTTTATGGCTGACTTAGAACAACGCTTCCTTAGCTCTCATCCCCTAATGCCCCTACTCTACTTGCACTACATTGATGACATCTTCATCATCTGGACCCATGGAAAAGAAGCCCTTGAGGAATTCCACCATGATTTCAACAACTTCCATCCCACCATCAACCTCAGCCTAGACGAGTCCACACAAGAGGTCCATTTCCTAGACACTACTGTGCTAATAAGCGATGGTCATATAAACACCACCCTATACCATAAACCTACTGACCGCTATACTTACCTACCTGCCTCCAGCTTCCATCCAGGACACACCACACGATCCATTGTCTACAGCCAAGCTCTAAGATACAACCGCATTTGTTCCAATCCCTCAGACAGAGACAAACACCTACAAGAGCTCTATCAAGCATTCTTAAAACTTAAAAATATTTTTATGCTATAAATGTAGGCTTGGAAAAACTGGATTTTTATTAGTAAATGTTGATAAAGATTGATGTAACCACACACACATACCTACATTTTTTTCCCATTTGTAATAATCTCCCATTGCAGGGAAATTTCAACACCAAGGTCGGAAGAGGGAAAGAAGGTGAAAAGTTCATTAGAAGGTATGGTATCAGTGAACAGAATCCACAAGGAGAGCGACTGGCAACTCTGGTGGAGATGAAAGAAATGTTCATTGGTACCACCTGATTTAAGAAGAAGGTCAAGAGGAGGTGGACATGGATCGCGCCCAATGCAAAGAACAAAAATGAGATCTACTATATCCTGATTGATAAGTGGTGCATCGTACAAGACATCTCAGTAGTACCATTGTTTAACAGTGACAGTAACCATCGCTTGCTCAGAGCGAGGCGCAACATCAATGAAAAGGTGGAGAAGAAAGTGCTATACAGATGGTAAAATCAGAGACAGTGGCCGAAAATATTAGATGAGGCAATCCTGAAAGCGAACATTTCAAGGGAAGACTGGAGTCTCATAGATAACTGCGACGAGGATTATAAAAACTTCACTGATAAGTTGAGGCAATGCGTGAAATTAGCTTAGAAAGAAAGACCGAAAAGAGCAAAGGGAAAAATCTTGGAGGAAACAAGGAACTTGCTAGAGAAGCAGAGGAATATGAAGCAAAATGATGGTGACAAACTCGAGTACTCCCTCCTCTGCAAGTTGATAAGAAGAGACTAAAGGAGGACTTTGAGAAGTACTGAAATTAAAGGCTCTTAAAGATGGCTGAAGATCGCAGAAGCCTCAAAAAATGAAAAAGGGAATTGATGCTGTGACAGCGTACCCCATAAAAGGGCTCATAAATGTATGTATAATATAACTGGAATAGGGTTTTGCTACATAGGCCATGTAACACATCTATGTAAAGGTTGTGATCTACTGGTTATGTTCACCCTAGTTGTATGCAGGCACCATTTGTGTTTTCAAAGTTATGAACATTGGCTGTGTAATTGCTTGATTTCTAAGTGGCCTCAGTTAGAACATTTGATGACTTCTTGGGAAAGGAATGTGCAAATTAGGTGTTCAGTCAGGGGGCACTTAACAGACAAAAGAGCTTGGAAGACTCCAATCCACATTAGAAGTCTACCTGAGGACGTTCAAGGCAGCATGTGGGTAATGGCTGCTACCTGCAGTCCTGAGTCATGCATGGGCATGTGACCTGCCCATGTGATTCCGAATCTCCATTCTGTGACTGGATTCTACAGAGGGTGAGGAGGGGGTCTCCACCCACAAGAGACAGTCTATTTAAACCCGTGGGAGACCCCTCCATTTTGTCTTCAGCTGGCTAAAGAAGGAGCCTCTCCACCCCCCCAAGGTACTTGAAGGAAATTGGAACCAAAGACAGTAACTACAGGGGGTGTGAGTGATTGCTGGACCCAGGCTAAAAGAAGATTAGCCTGTAAAAGGGAACATTTTGGAACTGGTGAGGATCTTATCTATATTTAGTGTAATTAGACATAGATTTGCGTATTTTATTTTATTTTGCTTGGTAACTTACTTTGTTCTGTCTGTTACTACTTGAAATCACTTAAATCCTACTATCTGTATTTAATAAAATCACTTTCTACTTATTAATTAACTCAGAGTATATATTAATACCTGGGGGAGCAAACAGCTGTGCATATCTCTCTATCAGTGTTATAGAGGGCGAACAATTTATGAGTTTACCCTGTATAAAGCTTATACAGGGTAAAACGGATTTATTTGGGTTTAGACCCCATTGGGAATTGGGCATCTGAGTGCTAAGGGCAAGCAGACTTCTGTGAGCTGTTCTCAGGTAAACCCTGCAGCTTTGGGACAGGTGGTTCAGACTCTGGTCTGTGTCTGGAGCAGATGGGTGTGTCTGGCTTCAGCAAGACTGAGTGCTGGAACCACAAGTAGCTGGCAGGGGAGAATAGAAACAGAGGTGGCCTTGGCACATCAGCTGGCAGCTCCCAAGTGGGTTTCTGTGAACCAACCCGTCACAGATGCTATACAGGTCAACAATAATGGCACTGAAGAACAAGGCCGGAAAAGCAGTAATTGACAGAACAGGGATGGAAGTGGTCTACAAAGATTTCCAAACCGAACTGTTCGCGTCTCAAATAAATGTGCCAGTACCAACACTTCAACAGACCAATAAGCGTGTACTCCTAGTCCTTGTCAGCAAAGTTTGACATGCATTTTACCAAATGAAGGAAGGAAAAGTCCCAGGAAAAGATGGACTGATAACTGAAATGACTAAGAGCTGGAGGGCAAGACCTCTGGGAAACCCTTGCTCAGAGATTTAGCCATTACTTGGAAATGCAGAAGCTACCATCTAGCTGGAAGAAGCCCAACACCATTTTGCTGTACAAGAAAGGCTATCATGAAGATCTAAAGAACTATCGTCCAATATGCCTGCTCTCACATGTCTACAAGCTGTTCACCAAAATAATAACAAACTGACTCTCACAGAGTCTGGACGAGCAGCAGTGAAGAGAGCAGGCAGGTTTTCTAAGGAATTTCAGCACAATGGACAATATTTTCACTATAAATCAGCTATATCCTTTATGCATTGCCTTCGTCAACTATGAAAAAGCATTTGACAGCGTAGAGATCAATGCAGTGTTGAAAGCTTTTGCAGAGCAGTGCATTGACACAAACTACATCAAACTACTAAAGGCACAAATTCTGACTGCATTACAGATATAACTCTGTTTGATACTCCCCTTTGCATCCCAGTTAAAAAAAGGTGTGAAACAAGGAGACACAATTTCACCAAAACTCTTCACAGCCTGCCTTGAAATGATAATGAGGCGGATGAATTGTAAGGATGGAATCAACATCAATGAATAGCAGTTAAACCATCTCAGATTTGTGGACAATATTGTGTTGATTGCCAAAAATACTATCAAATTACAGAAAATGCTGCAAGAACCGACACAAAAACAGCCAAGTCGGACTGAAAATGAACCCGCTCCAAAACGAAATTTATGCTGTCTGATGCCTTGACTGTCCAAATAACAGTCAAGGGAGAACAAATAGAAGAAGTCAAGCAATATGTCTATTTGGGCCAAAAAATTAACATGCACCATGATCAGGAAGGTGAACTCTCACAGAGAAAGAAAACTGGTTGGTGCGCATTCAATTCTATCAGGGATGTCTTCCAAAGAAAAATCAAAGGCAACACACGCCAACCTCTTCAACTCAACAGTACTGCCAGCAATGTTGTACGGCAGCAAAACATGGGTGCTGATGAAGATAGAGAAGCAGCAACTGTCTGTCATGGACAGGGCGGTGGAAAGAAGAATTCTGGGGATTTCAATCTGTGACCAAGTACCCAATGAAGTGATCAGACAGCAGAATGGCATGCAGGTCGTCATTGTTGAAAGCAGGTATAGTAAAATGCGATGTGCTGGGCATATAGCGAGGCTCACTGACAATCGATGGACTGCCAGCTGTCGCTGAGTGGTACCCACAGGAACTAAAACAACCACTCAGCCGACCTCCAAAGAGATGAGAGGATTTCATCATGAAAAGACATGGGATGGTCGCACATGGAGAAGGAAGGCCAGGATAAGAGAAGAATGGAAGATGAGTTGTGATCGGTGCAATCTGGATGAGGGCTGAAGGACCGATTGATCACGGTGATAATAATTGAAAGTTACAGATAGGCAAAGTAAGAAAAATGCTGCTTGAGAATATATTAGAGTTTGATTTAAGGATGTTTACACTGTATGTTTTGACATGTGATGTTGACAATTTGTGTTTTAACGGCTAGAAAACATTAATGTTTGAATCTCAGCATAAACTCTCATTCAAATAGTATTGTCTGACCCCGCCATAATTTTCCACAACTGTAAAAATTTAAATCAGTAAAAATCTTAAAAAATGCTTTAAAATAAACATCAATATTATCCATCAAAATTATATTAAAAAATCAATTTTTCCAAGACTATATAAATGCTGATTTGAAACTGATCTAAAAGAAGAGACTAGGCGAAAGAGAATGCAGAATGGGATATACCCTTCCATCTCTATTCTAATAAGGAATTTTAGTGTTCTTGAGAGTTGCTGGATATACAGCCCTTGGAGTTAAATTTTTCCAGTTCACAAAGTCCAGTCCAATTTCAATATGAGTGATTTTTTTTTACTTCAGATTAAAAAAAAACAAAAACAAAGAAAGAACAAATATAATATCACTTTCCTGATTCAGATCTCAGTGGGAGACCAAAGAGTTGATTGGAGAAGCACAGTCTCAAAATGAGGAAAGTTAGAACCCAGGCCAGAAGGAAGAAGAGTGATTCACTTGAGCATTTATAAAGATACTCTAAGGAGTTATCAAGGCAGACTGATCTGAAGGGATATTTGGCTGATTCCAAGCCAGTATAAGGTAAGACTTCAGCCACAAGGAGCAAGACTTATCCCAAGTCAAAGAAGTTGAACCTACACCAAGGGTGAGTTTGGTCCAATGTACAATGGTCCACAAATAGCTTCCTCCTTCCCAGTTCCCCCAACGCCTTTTCTACTGGAGCAGTTCTTTAATGCAGGTACTCAGGAGACACCTGATACAAAAGAAGAGCCTCAACTGAAACAGAGCAGTTTTCCATCTCGTCCAGCATCCTGTTCCTGTGCCAATGCCTCTTGTTCCAGTGGGAAGGGAATAAAGCCTCCCAAATGGATCAAATTGGACAATATTATACTTTCCTTTCCCAACTGCCTCAGCACCTGCCCTGGCTGGTGATGAGCATAGACCTTGCAGAATGAGATTGGATGGCCCAGGTAATTTTTATCATGGCTACTATCGATACAGAACCTTTTTTTTTTAAAAAAAAAAACTCTCATTCTTTTCTGTTTGTTTAGATTTAAAAAGTGCCCATAGGGAACCCCATGCAGAGGTACAAATTTACAACCTTACACAATTAATCCAAAACATAGGATGAGCTCATCTTGGACCAGCCGCCCATCTGGACAATAAAGTTGTGCTCCAAACTCGCTTTACGGGCTTATTCCACTCTAAACTCCCCTCCCTCCCTTCCCCAGACTAGGTCTCTCAGCCCTGACCAGAAGACTAAGAGCAAAGCAGAACTTTCAGTGTCCTATGAAAATTCAGAGTGTGGCCAGGTATACAACCACCTGGAATTATCCTCAGCCAACAACCACCTGGGATTATCCTGAGCCAACAACCATCTGCTGTCATCCCATGGTAGTCAGACGCCAACTCAGTATAGTTGGCAGCTGCGTGAACAAACACTTTAATCTTTGGTGGCCAGTATCCTTGCAGAAATGAGCGCTCACTTCAGACAGGGATTTGGGGGTGTTATTATCTATACACCCTACTAAATCCATTTAAGCACATACTGAGACTCGAGTGATACACTGACCAAGATTTTCAAAAATGGTCACAAAGGTTAATCTTCCAAATCCATACTTAGGCATTTAGATTAGTGAGCTGGTTTTCAAAAGTGCAGCAGCTCCCATTGATAGCAATGGGACTACTCACATAGTAAGATATTACTCAAAGGGTATTAAGGTGGCAGCACTGGGTCCTTAGCAATGTGTTTCAAGAATACATTGCAACAGTGAGTTCCACAGGTTAATTATTTTAAAAATACCTTTTATCAATGTAAAAAGCATTGCCTTCAGTTTCCCTTCTAGCTGTGTGGTGGACCTGATTGCCCTTCCCTACTCATTCATTAATTTATCACTATCATTATTATATTGGGAGTTCTATATTTTATTGGAATGTTACAGTTCTATAGAACATGCCAAAATTTAAAAAAAAATCCAAACTGAGATGCAATACTTGGCTAGATTGATGAGTCCGGGGAGATTTATTAGAGTGAAGAATTGTCTCCCAAGTGAAGTTGTGAAAGCCCCATAATTTGGGTTTTTAGAAGTGGGAAAATTACCACCACCACCACAGGGATAGTATATTAGAGTAGAATCTCAGAGTTATGAACACCTCGGGAATGGAGGTTGTTCATAACTGAAATGTTCGTAACTCTGAACAAAATGTTATGGTTCTTTCAAAAGTTTACAACTGAACATTGATTTAATACAGCTTTAAAATTTTACTATACAGAAGAAAAATGTTCCTTTTAACCATCTTAATTTAAATGAAACAAGCACAGAAACAGTTACCTTACCTTGTCATCTTTTTTTTTTTAACTTTCCCTTTTTTTAGTAGCTTACATTTAACACAGTACTGTATAGTATTTGCTTTTTTATTTGTCTCTGCTGCCTGATTGCGTACTTCTGGTTCCAACTGAGGTGTGTGGTTGAGTTTGTAACTCTGGTGTTCGTAACTCTGAGGTTGTACTGTATAAAAATAAACCTGCATTGGCCAGGAAGAGGACATGGACAAGAGACAACCTAATAAAAGGTCTTCTCCAACTCTGATTTATAGGATCTTTTAACTACTGGAAAGAAAATGTACATTCTAGAAAGGCAGATGAATCTTGAGCTTTGATCTGGGTAAATAGTGCGCTAACAAACCCTGGAATAAAATCAAAGAAAAATTGTCCAAAGCTCCCATTTAATTTTTAAATTGAAGGCTGACTGTTTTAATAATTTTAAAAATAGCTGTGCAAATGATTAAAAGTTTATGATTAACTCTGGGGTTTTGTTTTTTGTTTGTTTTTTTATTTTTTGCTACCTGTGCCTGATAAATGCCTAAAGTTGGGTTTTCAAACTTTCCATTGTGTATTTTCCTTTGGTGAAATCCTTGGGCTGGAGATAAGGCCAGTTCAGGAGGATAAATACCCAGCAATTCCCTCCTCTAGTCTACAGAGTTGTGTTGGAATCCATAGGAAGACCATGAAATACATCCTGGTTGTAGCCTTTCTGGGAGCGGCTGGTAAGTTCATTTTTTATTGTACTTTACAGTGAAGTTTAGATGTGATGAAAAGTGCCAGACTGCATAGTGCTGGAGGGTGAAGTCCTATTTTATCCCCCAAATTGTCAAGGCAACACTAGTTGCTACCTTGACCTCCAAACATACACACACCCTGACCTCTCTGCTGAGACTATCAGCCACGGGCTAATTGTCAGTGTTTGATTGTAATATGGACACATGGGCACTAGAAGCTGGACTGATTGAGTCCCACAGCCTGATTTAATAGAGCAACCAACAAAGAGCCATCCGCTGTGGAGACCTTTTGGCCACCACCAGTTTGAGCTTGAAGCGGAGTCAGCATTCTAAAAGTGAGAGGCTTCATATCCCATTCCCAATCCCCTCATCCAGATGGGCTCCGTGATCCCCATAATGGATATTAATTTATATCTTCCTCTTTCACCAAGTTGCCTTACCCATTGATGATGCTGATGATGACAAGATCGTGGGAGGCTACACCTGTTCAAAGAACTCTTTGCCCTACCAGGCATCCCTGAACATCGGGTACCATTTCTGCGGAGGTGCCCTCATTAACAGCAGATGGGTTGTCTCAGCCGCTCACTGCTACAAATCGTGAGTAGAAAATATTTGTGCTATTAAACTACTGCTTCCCCTCCAGCCCTAATGCCCCTGTTGACTCGGAGAGTGTCACATCTGATTAACTAAGCATGGGTCAGGGGAGACTGTCAAGGAATGCCTGAGTCCTTCAAGAAGTGGAGAGAGGCTCAGGAGAGATTCTGGTTTCTGCATCAGTACTGACTGCAGTGCTCCAGAGGAGGATACTGTGCTGCATGAGGTGATGATTCAGTACTGGGTGACCTTTTTTTCTGAGTTAGTACTGAATCTAATACCCTAGCATGAGGCACCTGTCCTGGTGACCATTGATGGGTATGTCTACACTTCGAGCTGGAGGTGTGATTCCCAACTCAAGGAGACATATATGCTGAAAATAGAGTGTAGCTGTATCAGTGTGAGTGGTAGGAAGGGTTAGCCACCCCCAAGCACTTACCCATCCAAGCCCATAGGAACATACTTGGGGCTGCTAGTCCCTCCCACCACTTGCACTGCCATGGCTTCACTCTTACTTTTAGCATGCTTGCTCAATTAGAGCTAGCACAAGAAGGTCTCCCTGAGCTTGGAATCACACTTCCAGATCAAAGTGCCCTACAGGGGTCTAGTAGTTTCTGGAAGTCTCTTTTTTTCCTTAGGGAGGAAACTGGCTTTGTGGGAGTTGGATCATGAAGCAAAGTTGCAAAAAGTGGAATGATGGACTAACAAAGAATGAATGAATGAATGAATGAATGAATAGCAGAGCAGAGCAGAGCAAAATGGGCATCTCTCCACCACCATACACATTCTTGGGATACCAAAGCACTTTGCCTGGTGACAGTGCAGTGGTCATGCAGGGACTATGTGTCACAGTTCTTTTCTAAGAACTCACCTGCAGCCTTGTTAGAGCCTATTTTGTTGACTGTTGGGATGGGGGAATGGTTTGATGGGGACACCAAGGTTTTCCCAGACTATTTCTGTAAATCACCTTGATATCTTTAATTTGCAACATGCCAGGTTACCAGACATCTCCATTGTGGGGCAGATCTTCAAACAATGCAATACCCACTGCTTCTTCAGTGCTGCCTTGTAGGGCCATCATTGGGAACCCACCAAAGAGCAGTAGGTAGGAGCTCAGTGTACTGTCTCCTTTAAAGCACAGCCCTTCTTGCCACTCAGCTCCCTTTCCCCACAGAAAGAATAGTACTTTTCACTTCTACGGCACCTTCTCCGGAGAAGCTCAAAGCCCTTGGATTAAGCCTCAAAACACCCTTGTGATGTAGGAATTATTAGAAATTTTTAGAAATAGGAAAAAATAAAGCACAGAGAGATATGTATAGAGCTGGCCAAAAATTTTCAAATGTTGATATTTTTCAAAGAATAAAAGGACCAATTTTTGACAATTTTTGTGGAAATTTGTCCCCCGTGTTGACCATCTCTAGTTCTGGGACATGTGCAGAGAGGCATAGGCCAATCAGAATATCACTCAGGTCTCCTATCCCCGCTCCCCATGTTGTGCTTCAGCCAAAGCAGTGCTCCCAGGACTTCCCTGCACTGTGGATTGGGTATGAATCTAACTCCTGGTGTGTGAACTTGAAGCCAGAGAGCTACCCACTGAACTAGAGCAACAGAGACCTTAGTGCTGGTGTTGATGGCAACTGTAGTTGTGGTAATATCCATAGTGATGGTGAGGGTTGTTACGATAATGATGATGAATAACGATGGTGAGGATGCTGTTATTCCTTCCTCTCTTCCAGCTCTATCCAGGTGAGGCTTGGAGAACACAACCTGGCAGTCAATGAAGGCACTGAGCAGTTCATTAATTCAGCCAAAGTCATCCGTCACCCCAGCTACAGCTCCCAGACGCTGAACAATGACATCATGCTCATCAAGCTGGCCAGTGCAGCAACCCTCAACTCCTACGTCAACACAATTGCCCTGCCAACCAGCTGTGTGGCCACTGGCACCCAGTGCCTGATCTCTGGCTGGGGCAACACCCTCAGCAGTGGCAGTGAGTGCTCTGTGAGAGTGTAGAGCTTCTCTAGGACCCTGGAGACTTTTATTGACCCAGTGGTGGGCCCCAGGGAAGAGAGTTTGGGGAAGGGAGAGCACTTGTAAGGGAGGTGATTTGAAGAGAGAACCCATGTGAGGAATCATGGCTCAAAGGGAAAAGCCTGTGGAGAACAGGGGCCCTTTGTCTTATTTAAATATGTTCTCCTTGATTTTCTCTTGTTCTTTATTATTGGCATGGGGCAGGCTGAAGCACCAAACACATTTCTCTATGATATTCAGGAGGAAGCCCTCCATCACCATTATTTGGGACATTCAATGGGCCAGATCCTGAGAGTTGCTGAGCACTCACAGTTCTCCCTGAGATCAATGAACTCAATGGGTTATCCACACCTCTAAGGATGGCAAAATATTTTATTGCAAATTTAAGATTATTACATTATAACTCAATTTTTACAATATAACTCTTGCACTAGCCTAGGGAGCAGGAAGCGGGATGCACAGAATGAGCCAAATCCACTTGGGGGTATCTGGCTACTTATCCATAGGCTACACTACCACCCATGACTCCAGTGCAGAAGCTGGCTCAGAGTGATCCAACTGGTCTTTTCCATTCACTGGTTTCCTCTGATCTTTGTGCTGCTCTTTTCTTAGTCCAATTGGCTGCCCATTTTCTGGAATCCAGAGAGTTTAATCTGCGCAATGGATCAGGCTGAACAAATCCCCAGTTGTGGATTCTGATCCCTCTGGAGGAAGGGAGTCCCTATGCTATGATAACGATCCTGTGGGAAAGCTGGGAGCTGCTGGAGAAAAAGCTAAGGGGATAGAAATGCCACTTAGAGATAGGTGCTTCCAGTTACTGAAAGGTCAGCTGTAATTTCACAATGAATTCAAGGATTTCCATTATTAATTTGCCTCCCCTTTCTTGTAGCTAACTACCCTGACCTCCTGCAGTGCCTGAAAGCTCCTGTCCTGTCCTCCAGCCAGTGCAGCAGCGCCTATCCAGGACAAATCACTAGCAACATGATCTGTATCGGATACTTGGAGGGGGGCAAAGATTCCTGCCAGGTAAAACAGCTCCCCCACACCTCTCACTTGTCTCTACCCGCCACCCCCACTCAACCCTCTGCAAAATAGGCATCACACATGGTTAGTTATTGCCTGAAGGACTGAAATCTGTTGGTGGCTGATATGTTGCTCACTCTTGGTCTATTTCCTAGTTGGAAACTTGTCCTCGCCTCAGAACGCACCATTTTTGGTGATGCTTCTTGGCCCCATTCTTGGCAGTCTCAGCAGAGGCCAAGGACTGTGTGACGGGTTGGTTCACAGAAACCCACTTGGGAGCTGCCAGCTGATGTGCAAAGGCCACCTCTGTTTCTATTCTCCCCTGCCAGCTACTGGTAGTTCCAGCACTCAGTCTTGCTGAAGCCAGACACACCTATCTGCTCCAGACACAGACCAGAGTCTGAACCACTTGTCCCAAAGCTGCAGGGTTTACCTGAGAACTGCTCACAGAAGTCTGCTTCCCCTTAGCACTCAGATGCCCAATTCCCAATGGGGTCTAAACCCAAATAAATCCGTTTTACCCTGTATAAGCTTTATACAGGGTAAACTCATAAAGTGTTCGCCCTCTATAACACTGATAGAGAGATATGCACAGATGTTTGCTCCCCCAGGTATTAATACATACTCTGAGTTAATTAATAAGTAGAAAGTGATTTTATTAAATACAGATAGTAGGATTTAAGTGATTTCAAGTAGTAACAGACAGAACAAAAGAAGTTACCAAGCAAAATAAAATAAAATACGCAAATCTATGTCTAATTGCACTAAATACAGATAAGATCCTCACCAGTTCCAAAATGTTCCCTTTTACAGGCTAATCTTCTTTTAGCCTGGGTCCAGCAATCACTCACACCCCCTGTAGTTACTGTCTTTGGTTCCAATTTCCTTCAAGTACCTTGGGGGGGTGGAGAGGCTCCTTCTTTAGCCAGCTGAAGACAAAATGGAGGGGTCTCCCACGGGTTTAAATAGACTGTCTCTTGTGGGTGGAGACCCCCTCCTCTCCCTCTGTAGAATCCAGTCACAGAATGGAGATTCGGAATCACATGGGCAGGTCACATGCCCATGCATGACTCAGGACTGCAGGTAGCAGCCATTACCCACATGCTGCCTTGAACGTCCTCAGGTAGACTTCTAATGTGGATTGGAGTCTTCCAAGCTCTTTTGTCTGTTAAGTGCCCCCTGACTGAACACCTAATTTGCACATTCCTTTCCCAAGAAGTCATCAAATGTTCTAACTGAGGCCCCTTAGAAATCAAGCAATCATACAGCCAATGTTCATAACTTTGAACACACAAATGGTGCCTGCATACAACTAGGGTGAACATAACCAGTAGATCACAACCTTTACATAGATGCGTTACATGGCCTATGTAGCAAAACCCTATTCCAGTTATATTATACATACATTTATGAGCCCCTTTATGGGGTACACTGTCACAGACTGATTTTTATTTAGTTAGACTAAAGTTTTCAATATTAGTCATGGATTTTGAATGCCTCCATTTTTTGATGCCAGACTTGAGACTCCTTGGCCCTGGATTTCAGAGGCAGTGAACACCTGCTGCTCCAACTTAAGCCTTTAAAAGATGCAGGTGCTTAGCATACGTTAAAATCAGTATCAAGGTGTCTTGAGGGTGGGTCCCCAAAGTGGACATATCCAAAATCAATGGCCACTTTAGAAATGTTGGCTCTGCGGGTTGTTCTGAGGGACATATCATCATGTACATTCAAGCCCAACAGAACACATGAATGGATTGATCCTCACAATTCATATGTACTGATGGAACACTGAAGCACAGGATGACTCAATGGCCCAGTTTTCAGCTCAACTTGTCTTGGGGTCAATGGGAGCTTGCAAATCAGTATGTGGATGACTTGGAAAGTTCCTGGCAGAACCATGAGCACTACTCACTTCTCCTGAATCCCAGCCAAGTACTTGGAACCAGCAGATTGTCCTTTGTCTCTAACCCATGAAAAACAAATTCCCTTTTGGCACTTAGATATGGTGTCTCCAGGCCACAGAACATTAACATGAGACAGGGTGGACTTGTGTGAAGCTGTCTGTGCCATACTTCCTCTCTGAATAAACAGAACATTCCCATCCTGTGGGCTTTTCATCTAGCACCTTTCACTTAAAATGTGATATCAAGGCTGATATGAGATCAGCACTCTCATACTGCCCCGCTCATTACTAGACTTTCCCATAAGCCACCAAAAGGACTTAGTATCTCTGCTGCTTTGTCAAAAAGGCAGAATCCCCTCTTGATTGTAATGTCTGCTAAACCCCATTTCACAATCTTTGTTGCAGGGGGATTCTGGTGGCCCAGTAGTCTGCAATGGGAGTCTCCAGGGGATTGTCTCCTGGGGAATTGGTTGTGCACAGAGAGGCTACCCCGGGGTCTACACTAAAGTGTGCAACTATGTCTCCTGGATCCAAAATACCATCGCTGCCAACTGAGATGCTCTCATGCCATGTGACCAGTACTATCTTCCACACCCCATTTCCTCAGCCATATATTAGACTTTCCAACTCTACAGAATAAATAGAGTTTGATGCAACACTGTGTTTGTGTAAATGTTCTTTGGCTGTTTCTCTGCTTAGGTATACTGCATGGTAACAAGTAACCTTATTGAAAACAAAAGTCATCACATATTTTTGTAGTTCTGGAGTGGAATGCAGAAGCAGTTTAACAGCACTCAGTCAGATTAATGCCGCACAACTGTTTAAGAGAAAAGCTGAAGAAGAAAACTTTATCCAAGTGAAAATAGATGTGGCAAGGCGCCCTTTCTGCTTTGCCAGACTTACCACTCCCTCCTCTGGCAGGGACAGGGCCTGGGGTAAATCAGCCCCCCACTCTGGAGCGTGTCTGTCTTCCCTCTTCGGTGTTTGTTTCTCCGAGCCTTCCCGGTAGGCCTCAGGGCAGGCCTGAGGAGTGCTCCTCTGCCAAACAAAGGGAAAAAGTCTATAATGCACTGAAACAAACGGGGAATGCCTTTCCCTGGCCCCGTCACTGGGGCAGATGTTGTCCTGTCGCTGGCCCTAGGGTATCAGTCCTTCCCCTAAACAGGCACTGGGTTTTGGGTGTCTCCCCTATGGGGAGGTGCGGTCTCTCACACTGGAGAAGCCTATCACTCTGCTGCCTCCAGCCTTGCAGCAGTTTGTCTCCTCCCCTGCTCCCACGCCCCAGGAGAGAGATTTTTAAGAGATTTCAGGCAGCCCTTAATTGGACTAAGGTGTTCCTAATTAACCTGAAGTAACCCCTTCCCAGCTTGTCTTATTGGAAAAAGGGCCTTTAGCATTCTAGGGCTAACATACCTATTTTCCCAGATCTTTCTGCAGCTGTCCATCCTGATTTTGTCACATATCCCTCCCCTTCCCGCCCACCCCTCACCCCACCGCTCAACACCATGGGGTTGAGCCACTTGGGATGAGAAACAATGCACCCTTGATAGACCATGCTTGATCCCTGCCCTGTGTTGCACTCGGAAGTGGAAGGGCTGCAACGACAGGAACCATCTTGTTACCCTTGCATTTCATTCCTTGTTCCAGTGCATCCATTTTAGGGGGGGCATGGTCAGTAACAAGGGTAAATCTCCATCCGAGTAGGTAGTAGCGTAGGGTTTCCATGGCCCACTTTACAGCAAGGCATTCCTTCTCTACCACGGCATACCTTTGTTCTCTGGGCAGGAGTTTCCTACTAAGGAACAGGACTGGATGTTCTTCCTCTCCTAGCATTTGAAAAAGTACGGCTCCCGATCCGACCTCAGAGGCATCTGTTTGTAGTACAAACTCTTTCTCAAAGTCTGGCGCTACAAGTACTGGATTACTACAGAGGGCGGTCCTCAGATCTGTAAACACTTCTTCAGCCGTGCTGGTCCATTTCACTATGTCTGGGCCTCGGGCTTTTATCAGGCCCCTCAACAGGTATGCTCTGGTAGCAAAGTGGGGAATGAATCGCCTACTATCCCCAGAAATGCTCTGACCTGTTTCTTCCAGATTGGTCGGGGACAACTTTGTATTGCTTCTAACTTATTCAATTGGGGCTTCACTGCACCCCTTCCCACGATGTAACCGTGGTATTTGGCTTCGGCTAGCCCTATTGCACATTTGGAGGAATTTGCAGTGAGACCTGCATCTCTCAATACTGCTTCCACCTTTTCTATGTGCGTCTCCCAGTCTAGGCTATGTATGACCACATCATCGAGGTAAGCAGCCGCATATTTGGCATGTGGATGTAACAGCTTATCCATGAGCTGCTGGAAGGTTGCGGGAGCCCCATGTAATCCAAAAAGGAGGACAGTATATTGGTACAATCTTTCTGGTGTAGAAAAAGCAGTCTTCTCCTTGGCCAGAGGGATTTTCCAATAACCTTTTGGTCAGGTAGAGGCTGGACAGGAATCGTGCTTTGCCCAACTGGTTGATTAGCTCATCTATCCGAGGTATGGGATAGGCATCTAACTGGGACACCTCGTTTAATTTCCAGAAGTTATTGCAGAAACTCATGGTGCTATCTGGCTTAGGTACCAGAATGATTGGACTGGACCACTGACTATGGGACTCCTCAATGACTCCTAGCTCCAGCATCCTCTAAACTTCAGTCCTAATCTCCTCTCTTTTTGCCTCTGGGATCTGGTATGGCTTAACATTGACCTTTACTCCGGGATCCGTGATGATATGATGATGGGCTTCAGTGGTTCTGCCTGGCTTCTCCGAAAACACATTGTGGTTTTGCTCAATCATATTGGTGACTTCTGTTCAGGGGCCAATTCAGGGGATATTCTCACTTGGCCCTGTGGTTTATTTTCTTGGGGTGGCGTCTCTAGGGTGACCACATAAGCTCCTCTGTCCTGCCAGGGTTTCAACAGGTTGACATGGTAGATCTGCTCCAGCTTCCGGCGATCAGGCTGTCAAACCTTATAGTCGACCTCCCCAATGGCTTCTATTACTTCATATGGCCCCTGCCATCTGGCCAGGAGTTTGCTTTCAGCTGTGGGCACCAGCACCATTACCTGAACACCTGTCTGAAACTTCCGGACCTTCGCTTGGCGATTGTAATAGGTCTGTTGGGCCTCTTGTGCTTTCTCCATGTGTTTCCACACTATGGGGGTGACTTGGCTATCCTGTCCCGCATCTGCATCACATGTTCAATGATGTTTCTCCCCTGATTAGGCTGTTCTTCCCAGTCCTCCTTGGCAATGTCCAGTATGCCGCAGAGATGGCGACCGTATAGCAGCTCAAAGGGGAAGAACCCTGTGGACGTTTGGGGAACTTCCCTTATGGCAAACATCAGGTAAGGTAGTAAGGTATCCCAATCCTTCCCGTCCCAGCTCATCACTTTCCTTATGTTCTTCAGTGTCCTATTAAAGCGTTTGATGAGGCCGTCAGTCTGTGGATGGTAGACTGACGTTCATAGGGCCCATATGTGGAGCATCGCACACAGGTCCTTCATCAATTTTGACACAAAGGGCGCTCCTTGATCCATTAAGATCTCTTTGGGTATCCCTACCCTAGAGAAAATTTGATTTAATTCCTTCACTATGGTCTTGGACATTGTGTTACGTAGGGGTATGGCTTCTGGGTATCGGGTGGTGTAGTCCAGAACAACGAGCACACGCTGATGTCCTCAGGCTGACTTCTCCAGTGGGCCTATTGAAGTCCCGTTTGAGAGGATAGCCATGGACCTAATAATTGGCAGAGGTACTAGAGGTGCCCTTAAGTGTGGTCATCAGCTGTGTAATTTGCATTCTGGGCAGGAGACGCAATATTGTCGGACCTCCATATAAATTCCTGGCCAAAAGAACCTTTGGAGGACATCTAGGGATAGATTAAACCCTTGACCGAATCCTACAAACACATGGCTATGAGCTAGGTCCAACACTGCTCTCTGGTGTCTTCGAGGCACCAGGAGCTGCTCTACTTCTTAATCTTGCATTTGGACTACTCTACTATATAACAGGTCCCTTCTTATCATGAAATATGGCCCTGGGCCTTTGTGTTTCCCCTCCACTGGAACCCCATTCACCTCAACTACCTCTGTTCTAATATTGTCATACAGTGGATCATTAGCTTGGTCTTGCCCAAAATTTCTAAATGAGGGCCCAATATGCTCAAAATCAAGGGGACCTGTTTCTGTTTCCCCTCCAGGATTGGCCTCAGCAGAACTGGGTCCAGCTTCTGGCTCGTCAACAACCTGAGTTGGCCCCCTGCCAGCTGGATGAGATTGCCTCCCTGTGAGCGCAACCTTTTGGTTCCTAGCCAAGATCCTGGATCCCAACCTTTTGTCTGCCCTCCTTTCTCGCCTAGTTTTCTGGGGCTTCCCAGTTGAAGAAAACAAGTCCTGGGAAAATTCAGAGAAAAATGGGAGAGGGCTACCTATTGGGGCCACAGTATTACTCCTGGGGTCACTACCCTCCTCGGACTCACCCACCAGAAGTAGATTCACAAACCCTGGGAAGTCTCGTCCTATAAGGACCGGATATGGGAGTTTAGGCACCACCGTCACCCTCGTGGTACTCCCCTGAACTTCGATTTCTGCGGGGATGGTCGGATAGTAGTTGACAGAGCCATGTACACAAGTTATCCCTGTGTGTTTGGCCTGAGACAGCTGGTCCTGTCCCACTAGTTTCCCTGAGATCAGCGTGACGGCACTCCCGGAATCCACCAATGCAATGGTCTCTATGCCATTCATCTTAACTGGCCGCGTGTACCTATGTGGGGTCATCACAACCCCCACAAGGTTGATTAAGCCACATGGGCCTGCATGATCACCCAGATTGATTGCATGGGCTCCTCAGTGTTAGGACATTGGGCCGTGATGTGCCCTAGTTCTCCGCAAGCATAACACCTATATCCCGCTCGGGATATCCCCCTATTTTTTGGGCTATCGGGTCTTACCCCATGACCCTCGATCCCCAGTCCCCCAAATCCCTTTGCAGACTCAAGCTGCTCTTCGGCGTCCTTTCTCCCTAACAAAGTTCTGCCTGACCCTTCCTGAGTCTAATCCTTCGGGGCGGAGACTGATCTCTTGATTCAGCACATTTCTTCCCCGGTAGTCTGAGAAAGTTCCTTGGCCATTAACTGTCTCTCTACGAGGGCAACTAAATCGTCATAAGAGGAAGGGTCATTTTGGCTAACCCATCCTCGTAGGTCTGGTGGTAATCCTCTCATGAACCTGTACAGCACTATGATTTCTATAATCTTCTCCACGCTGTGGATCTTGGGGCGCAGCCACTTCCGCGTTAGATGGATTAGGTCAAACAGTTGTGACCTCGGCATTTTTCAGTCCTGGTTACCTCCACTCATGGAACCTCTGGGCCCTTATAGCTGTCGTCACTCCGGATCTCGCCAGGATCTCTGCCTTCAACTGGGGGTAATCTGTGGCTGCTTCTGCTGCAATGTCATAGTAGGCCTTCTGGGCTTCCCCACACAGGAAAGGGGCAAGGATGCTGGCCCACTGGTCTCGGGGCCAGGCCTCACATAGGGCCATTCTCTCAAAGGTGAGAAGGTACGCCTCCACATCATCTTCCACCGTCATCTTTTGCAGGTAACTGCTGGCCCTTAGGGATCATGTCTCATTAAGGCCATGTGTCAGAGGGGTCAGGGCCTTCAGCTGGCTCACGACCTCCTGCAGAGTGCCTCGATCCTGGGCTGCCTGGCTTATCAGTAGCTGATTCGTCTCCTGTTGTAGTCATACTGACTCCTGTTGGGTGGTCATCTGGGCCCTGGTAGCCTCTTGTTGTCCTGCCGTGGCCTGCACCGGTGCCCTCACTACGTTGTTCATTTGGGGAGGGGGTGATTTACCTTGCTATGGGATGGTTCTCAGTGCCAATGCAATCCCACCTCTGACACCACGTGTGGCAAGGCATCCGTTCTGCCTCGCCGGACTTAGCACTCCCTCCTCTGGCAGGGACAGGGCCTGGGGTAAATCAGCCCCACTCTGGAGCGTGTCTGTCTTCTCTCTTTGGAGTTTGTTTCTCGGAGCCTTCCCGGTAGGCCTCAGGGCAGGCCTGAGGAGTGTTCCTCTGCCAATCAAAGGGAAAAAGTCTATAATGCACTGAAACAAAAGGGGAATGCCTTTCCTTGGCCCCCTCACTGAGGCAGGTGTTGTCCTGTCGCTGGCCCCGAGGTGTCAGTCCTTCCCCTAAAAAGGCACTGGGTTTGGGTGTCTCCCCTATGGGGAGGAGCGCAGTCTCTCACACTGGAGAAGCCTATCACCCTGCTGCCTCCAGCCTTGCAGTAGTTTGTCTCTCTCCCCCCTCCCCCACCAGGAGAGAGATTTTAACAGGATTCAGGCAGCCGTTAATTAGACTCAGGTATCCCTAATCGACCTGAAATAACCCCTTCACAGCTTGTAGGAAAAAGGTCCTTTCGCATTCTAAGGCTAACATACCTGTTTTCCCAGACCCTCCTGCAGCTGTCCGGCCTGACTTTGCCACATAGGTCCCTTTTACCGCTGTATGATGCCTGCTCTATCTGAATTGGAATATATCCAGCTCTCCAGGGCTAATCCCCCTCTGGTTATGAAAGGTGCTGTGGGATTGCTTATGACTCTGAATGCTCAGAGCTTTGGTTTTACGTCTTATCTGAAAGTAGTAGCCCCTAAAGCACTGCACTCACTAGTATCATGCTAGAATACAGGGTCAGTGCTGACTCTGAGGCAAGAGTTCCCCCTACTGACTCTCCCTCAACACTCCCTGCAGCACAGCATGCATGAGGGAAGAGTGCCATCACTTGAATGTACAATACTAACACCACCTATTGCTCATGGCCATCCAACCTCTTGACAGATGAAACGAGACACAACAAAGTCAGTCCATCAGTGGGGCTCAGCAATGGTATGGGAAAAGAGCCCGATGCGTGAGTGGCAAACCTTCCCACAGTGGCTACAGGCCCACTCGCCAGATGGAAGTTGAAGCTCTGCATCCTCGCTCTCCTGTGAGCCTCAGCCTGGCTCTCTGATGGCTCTCTGTGGTGACTGCACCAGTCTTACCCCGCCTTCTCCAAACTAAATGATTACGTGCAGGATTTTCCCAGTGGTCAATGGGAATGCTGAATTTCTTGAGGCCTTGCTTGACCTTGTCACTGTGTTGGAGATTTGGCCTTCCTCTGCGTGGCGGGAAGTTCTTAGGTTGGCCATAGAGCACAGCCTTTGGCAGACAATCTTGAGGCATGCACTCCACATGTCCCAACTAGTGAAGCCTGCGAACATCCAGCAAAGTCTGCATAGACTGTAGGCTGGTTCTCTCATGGATCTCGTTAGTGGTGATCTGTTGGTCCCAAGTAACAAGGATTTTTCTAAGGCAGCGGAGGTGGAAACTGTTCAATCTCTGCTCCTGCTTGGAGTACGTAACCCAGTTTTCACAACTGTAAAGAAGGGTACTAAGGACACAAGCCTGATAAACAGACACCTTTGTGTTCAGGGTTAGCAACTTATTGTTCCAAATACATGAGGTAAGTTTGCCAAAGGGAACAGAAGCTTTGCCGATTCTAGCATTAAGTTCTCTATCAAGGTAAAGTGAGCTGGTGATAATTGAGCCGAGATAGCAGAAGTGATCCATGTTGTTCAGAGCTTCATTATTGACATAGATTTTAGGTGGAATATTGGTACCTTGTGACAAGAAAACTGTTTTCTTCATACTGATTACTATGCAAAACTTGGTGCATGCATCAGAAAACTTGTTCATCATGAAGTTCATCAGGTGAATTAGAGACGAATGCAGCAGCATCTGCAAAAAGCAGATCCTGAATAGTGAGCTGGGTGACATGCCTTCTGCTCTGGAATTGTCTGATGTTAAGCTGCCATCCATCCTTGATTCAGTTAGTATGCCAGATTGATCATTTCCAAAGGCATACTTAAGAAGAGCAGAGAAGAAGATGCCAAAGCCAGTGGGCGCTAAGATGCAGCCTTGCTTCATACCAGTATCAATACTAAAGGCGGATGATGTTTCATTTTCATACTGGATGGTTGCCTTCACTCCCTTGTGGAACTTTTTGAATAGGGAGAGCACCTTTTGTGGTCAGCCAATTTTCAACAGGATCTTATAGATGCCATTCCTACTCTAACCATGTTGAAGACCTTTTGTAGGTCAATGAATGCTACATACATAGGTGCCTGTTGTTCATGGCTTTTTTTCTTGCAACAAATGCAATGTGAAGGACATATCAGTCATGGAGCATCCAGATCTGAACCCACACTGGCTCTCAGGGTAGACTCTCTCAACAAGGACTTGGATATCTTGGCTCAGCATGGTCGGCAAAGTGCTTGCAAGGGTCCTGTTGAAAACACTCCCTCAATAGTTGTTGCAGTCTGCTCTGCCCCTTGTGGGGAAATCTATATTTCCACACACACACGATGTTTTCCATTTCCCCCCCAATATCTCACAGAGGCAAGAACGGGACCCCACTATGCTTCTTCCCCACATGCATGCATGTGGGGAGGTGAAGAGATGAGAGCTGGACCAGGAGGACAGGCTGGAATGGCTTTCATGGCACACAAGACCAAGCTGGCCACCAGGGACAAGGGAGGAGTCCCGGTCCAGCCTTGTCCTGCCTTCCAGCCACTGCACGTCCCAGGAATGAAACCGGGCACAGGGAAGGAGCAGGAGCATGTGCACCAGCAGTCAGGGTGGGACAAGGGATGGGACAGGGCACCAGCACCTGGGTGCAGGGCAGGTGGACATTGGTGCTCAAGGCGCCAGCTGCCAAGGAGGGTGGGGGCACAGGGTGCCAGGCACTAGCTGCTGAGGGGGGTCCACAGGGCACCAGCTGCCAAAGAACTGCCAAAAGAATGGCAGTAGGAACTACCAAATCGCTGCTTCCCAGCCTGATGCCCCCCACCCCCATACCTCCACAAGTCTCAGTAATTCCTTTTACTCCCCCTGCTATTCCTCTGCCCTCCCCTCATTCACAGAAAGCTCTCCATGGCCCATTCAGCATTTGACTGTCTATTGAGACTGCTAATGGGGCAGTGTTTGTGCTGGTGATGTGAGTGATGGGAACACCTACTCTAACAGAAGAAGCACAGAGGTCACCAAACTCCTTTCTCACAGGCTACCAAACAGCCATTGATAGAAACAACTTTCAATAACTCCCAGCCTGGGTGAAATCAAACCTGTGACCTGGGGGTGAAAGGCTGCGGGCCCCATTCCTGGTCCCCATAAGCAAGCCAGTCTCAGCAGGAGTATAGGGGTTATTTTGATGGTTGAACCCATTTTGTACTTTGGCTTGTGCATCTGTACACCACTGCCCCCTCCCGCAAGCGATATGTCATAGCTAAGGCTAAGATTTTGTCATGGTTATTTTTAGTAAAAGTCATGAACATGTCACAGGTAATGGACAAAAGTTCACGGAAGCCGTGACCTGTCTGTGACTTTTGCGGCGGTGGCTCCATGGTTTCCCCCACCACCATGGTGGCTGGGAGCTGCAGGGTCCCTGCCCCCCCACGCGAGACTGTTGCTCTTCACTGGAACCCTGAGGAGGGCTCTCTGAGGAGGCTGTCCCTGAACCCTGCAGGGAGATCCTGAGGAGGCTGTTGCCTGTCGCTGGAACCCTGCTGGGGCCCCGCTGGCTGCCAGCTCCAGGGGCTGAAGCAGAAACGTCACAGAGGTCTCTGGAAGTCACAGATTCCGTGACTTCCATGACATAAATGTAGCCTTAGTCATAGCTGCTCAGGTATGTACAAGCTTCCTCTGCCCAAGTAATAGTGGAGGGATAGCTCAGTGGTTTGAGCATTAGCCTGCTAAACCTAGGGTTGTGAGCTCAATCCTTGAGGGGGCCATTTAGGGAACTGGTGTAAAAATCTGTCTGGGGATTGGTCTTGCTTTGAGCAAGGGGTTAGACTAGATGACCTGATGAGGTCCCTTCCAGCCCTGATATTCTATTAAAGTAATGTCCAAAACAGCTACTGACAAATTGTGCTACCAGTAGCAGTTCCTGGCCTCTATGGACGTCCTTCTTCTGTCCTGTCCCAATTTTCTACCTCCCACCTTTCCCATCCTCTGGTCCAGTGTAGCGCACTCTTGACAGGAAGTCAACCATATGTCACAATTTGCTACCCCTGGAGCAGAGGATGAGAAAGGTGAGAGGTGGCAAATATGCCCATCCATTGCAATTTGCTACTTCTCACCTTTCTCATCCTCTGCTCCAGGGGTAGCTAGTGGTGACAGACTGGATTATTCCTGTAACAATTTGCTAGAATTTTGTAATCTCTATTTTAAATGTGGACACAAATAAAAAGATATTTTTCAAAATTTGGAAACTTTATTATTGTAACAAGGTATATAAACAAAAATAGCTTACTTTACATTGTCACGGAGTGTGGGGGAGTCCGGGCCCTGTACCCCTGGCTTCCTGCGATTCACCATAACTCTCAGCCAGCCAGTAAAACAGAAGGTTTATTGAGACGACAGGAACACAGTCCAAAACAGGTCTTGCCAGCACAGACAACAGGATCCCCTTTAAGTGGGTCTATTTGGGGCCCCAGGGAGGCCCCGGCCTCGCTGGGAAGCCTAAGCCCCATCAGGCTCCCTCTTCATTCCTAGCCAGCTTCCAAGAACTGAAAAACCCCTTCCAGGCGCCTCCTTTCTCCCTTCCCCCACAGCTCCTCCCCCAGCTTTTGTCCTTTGTCCGAATTCCCAGTCAAAGATGTTACCTGGCCTCCAACTCCCCTCCTGGGTTCTCATGTTACATGCTCAGGTATCTCCCTCCCCCCATGCAGGCAGTCCCAGCCCAGCTCCCCTGCAACCTTCCCCCTCAGTATTCACATAACACAACAAAACATTCTCACTTCGTCACATACATTTCAACTTTTTTTTTCAAAAACAAGCATCTAAACATATTTTTAGATACAGAGTTAACATTTTTTTCTTGACTGAAATGTACATTACAATTAAACTTCTCTATTACTCATTTATATTCCAGCTGTACAATTCCAAGAAAACCAAAATATTTCTCCTAAAACCCAGTCATCCAAATTAGTCACCTCATGCTTAGAAAAGACTTCTTGATGCTTCTCTAGCAAAGCACTTAACTTCACTTAGCCACCTGTGCAGGAATCAGCCCTTGGGGCTCCGTTTGAACTGGAACTGGAAGTTTTCCACCATGTCTTTCTTGAAAAGAGGTAATTTCGCCCTTCTCATTACCCGCAGCTCATCTCCATTCTCCTCCAATTTACCAAAGCCTCATCTCACTGAGGGCTGCAATATCAATGCCCAATTGATGTAATTCTCTATCAATTATGGCTGTTTTCTGAAGTTCATAGTCTTTCAGTTCAAGTCCAATTAACATAATGTGAATGTTCCAACAAGTTTAGAGCCTGGAAAGAAGAAGGTAGAAGGATTCTTTTTTAGCCCATCTTTTCTAGAGCCTTCCCCAGATTGGAGCAAGCAGGCCACCCCTAAATAGGGCTGCTTGGACATCCAAGTTCCTGCCAAACACCTGAGTCCTTCCCCACCAGAACGAGCAATGATCAAGCACAGACCCTCGATGCGTACACCTAGGCAAAACAAAGAAGGAAGGGGTTGCCATAGGCCCTCCACCTTCTCTCTTGGCAGGAACTCTAGAACTTCAGTGGCAAGACAAAGGTCAAGATGATTGGTATAGGCCTGGTGGAGCTTCTAGCTGGAACACCATTGAAGAAGGTGCCCGCCTTATCGAGTCTACAACAGTGCCTTTTCTGGATGGGTATGGTCCCAACAGCATGAATACCATTGGCCAACAGAATTCAGGCTCATCCGCTTTTCTGGGGACATTTCCTTTACCCGGGGGTTCCACTATCCCACCCCTAGGCACTCCTCCACCCGAAGCCATTGGAGCTTATCACTCACTGTAACAATTAATCATATTACATGGGCAATGACTAGCAGCAGCCTGAGCCTTACATTCTGAGAGGTTTTCCTCAATGAGACAAGCTCTCAGGGGACTCTATCACTCACAGAGAAATATCTTCAATGGGGGATAGGTCATTGTGCCCTCTTCCTCCTACTTCCTGACAGGGAAAATACCACTCTCCACCATCTCCCACTTGCTGGAGGAAGGAACTGGGTTCCCCACTAAGTCTACCCCCAACCACCTGATGAAGGGGTGGGGATGGAAGAAGTAAGTCCCATACACAATTCCCCACATCCTCCTCCTACAGTTTGGAGATCAAGGAACCCTGGTGAGTGTATTTTGTATGTATAGGCTGTAATGGGATCCCCCTGGTGCAGCCTGGGAATGTGGACCATGTGCCCCCTGAACTCTCTCCAGCCTGGGCTGTCTCTCACAATGCCTTGCTAATGACCAGCAGCAAACCCCTCCAGGTGCTGTTATCACTCAGCACAACAGCATGTGGAATCCCACACCCAGATAGATTGCATGAGTGCTCCCAGAGCCACTCATGAATCACACAGGGAAAGGCACCAGCCAAATCCCCTCAGCTCCCAGCACTGTACCCCAGGAATATACCGTCTTGCACTGCTCAAGACAAGCAGTGCAAATATATTGATTGGTTCACCACTTCATTGAATGAAAGTGGATATACACTAGCCTTTGGAAACCTGAGCAGATTACCAAACACTTCAGGCAAACTCACTGGTAAAGATAAACAGTTGAACAAATGTATTGACTACAAAAGATAGTTTTTAAGTGATTATAAGTGATAGGGAAAAATTCAGAGTTAGTTACCAAAAGAAAAGAAAATATAAGCACGCAGTCTAAACTCTCAACCCTATTAGACTGGGTAACATCTAGATTAAGCAGTTTTTCTCGCCCCTCTAGATATTGCAGTCCTTAATATACGGGTTTGTCCCTTAAATCTGGGCCAGCCTCTTCTGTTGGAGCTTGGTTTGTTCATTACCCATGGTGTCATTTGTCTCCCTCCCATGTAATCAGTCACTGGCTTTTCTTTCCCTGCAGTGTTCCCTTCTGTGTGGGCTCTTAATTTAATCATGTTTCTGGGATTTTGGTACCTCAGGGTCTGGAAAGATGGGGGTTTAGGGAGATCCTGAATATTGGCTGGCCCTTTGGGGAGCTGTCTCCCAACCCCAGGACTCTACATATGCAAAAAACCCAGCTCCCTTTTTGGGGTTACCCTGTGTTTCCTCCTCCCAGCACTGAGTCCTCCCCTGCCCCCTTTTCCTTGAGGGCTGTGGTCTGTGCTCTCTGTGTGTTTACCATTTGATCAGATGCACCTTTTTCCAGCAGCTTTCCCATAACTGCTTTCTGTGTCTAACCAGTGTGGGGAAAAACACCTCCCTTCTGTCAGTCAGGTCATTTTTGTGGTTGTCAAGCAATCTTGGAGTTGTAGATGTATGTACATTATGTCGTGAAGGCCAAAACTATAATTGGGTTCAGAAAACAATTAGATAAATTCCTGGAGGATCAACGGCCAGGGATGCAACCCCATGTTCTAGGTGTCCCTAGCCTCTGACAGCCAGAAGCTGGGAGTGGAAGACAGGGGATCACTAGATGACTGCCTGTACTGTTCATTCCCTCTGAAGCACCTGGCACCGGCCACTGTTGGAAGACAGGATACTGGGCTAGATGGGCCATTGATCTGCACCAGTAAGGCCATTCTTATGTTCAGTAAAAATTACAGTAGATTTTTGCCTTTGAGAAGGATTTACTATCAGATGGTTCCAAAGTATTCACTAAGGGCAGTATACTAAGTTCTACATACCAGCCATGACATGTGAAAAAGCACTAAGGGCTGGATTGAGAGGCAAAAAAACAGTTGAGAAAGGCAATCCCTGTTGGTGGATCAAATGAAAATGAAGAAGTTTTGATACCAGGCCAGGAAATCAGTCAGACTGGAAGTCATATGAGCCAACAGAATCAACATGTGCTATAAAAAGGAAAAGAAAAATTTAGAATTAAAAATTCCAAATTAAAAATTAAAAATCACTGTAAAAACATAGGAAGTGCTGTACTAAAACCACAGATGATTATTTGCTATTAAAATATTACATAGCACAATGACATCCCTATGCACAATGTTGACAAAGGTAAATGATGAAGTGCTAAAAGTAATAAGAAAAATAAATACATATTTTAAAAAGTAAACAATTAGAAGGAGCAAGACAAATTTTAAAATGGATTATAAGAAAGGGAGTGCAATTCAGGGAATCACAGCAGCAGCAAAGACAAATTTGTGAACTGCTAGGAGACTTTATGCAGACATATAAACTGATGAGGGAATCTTTAAAATACTAAAAATGTGTGACACATAGGTTATTTTGGGAGGGGGGTGTAAAATATTTCACTGATTCAGGTCTCCTTCAGCACCTCATTATATGTGAAAGGAAAGAGCTGCTGTGTCTAGACACTAGGATGCCTTTAAGGACACAACCCTTGGAAGCAGGTGCTGAGAAGTACTGTCTCGTGAGAGGGGAAATAAAAAACCCCCTCTGCCCTCCACCCTATTTCTGTAAACATGGAAGATGGCTCATCCCACCAGGGTAACTGTTACCCCCTCTGTGCCTCCTTGTGCCAGGGCTTTGCCCTCTGCCACCACCTGGCAGTGCCTAGGATTGCCAACTTTCTAATTGCACAATACAAACACCCCTGCCCTGCTCCTGCCCCGTTCCTTCTTCAAATCCCCGCCCCTACCCAATCCCTTCTCCGAGGCCCTGCCCCCGCTCACTCCATCCTCCTTCCCTCCATCACTTGCTCTCCTCCCCCCGCCCCTCACTTTCACCTGGCTGGGGCAGAGGGTCGGGGTGCGGGAGGGGGATGAGGACTCCAGCTGAGGGTGCGGGCTCTGGGATGGGACTGGGGATGAGGGGTTTGGGGTGTGGCAGAGGGCTTCAGGCTGGAGTAGAGGTGTAGGGGGGTATGGGCTCTGGGATAGGGGTGCAGGCTCCTGGTGGGGCCAGAAATGAGGGGTTCAGGGTGTGGGAGAGGGCTCTGGTCTGGGGCAGGGGGTTGGGGTGTGAGGACTCCAGCTGGTGGTGCAGGCTCTGGGGTGGGGCCGGGGATTAAGGTTTTGGGGTGTAGAAGGAGAATCCGAGCTGGGGCTGAGGGGTTTGGAGTGCAGAAGGGGGTGCGGGCTCCAGCTGGGGGTGTGGACTTTGGGGTGGGGCTGGGGATATGGGGTTTTGGGTGAAGGAGGGGGCTCCAGGCTGGGGCAGGGGGTTAGTGTGTCGGTGGGTGAGGGCTCTGGTGTAGGGCCAGGGATGAGGGGCTCAGGGCTGGGGCAGAGGGTTGGGGGGCAGGGGTGTGAGGGCTCTGGCTGGGGGTGTGGACTCTGGGGTGGGGCTGGGGATGAGGTGTTTGGGGTGCAGGAGGGGGCTGGGGCAGGGTGTTGGGGTGTTGGGGGAGTGTGGGCTCCAGGAGAGAGTTTGGGTGTGGGAGGGGACTCTGGGCTGGGGCAGAGGTTTGGGGTATGGGAGGGATCATGGAGTGCGGGGTCCCAGCAACATTTACCATAGCTCCCAGGAAGCGGCTGCCAGGTCCCTGCAGCCCCTCGATACATGGGCGGCCAGGGAGGCTCTGTGCGCTGCCCTCACACCCACAGGCTTGCGGTTCCATTGGTTGCGGTTCCAGGCCAATGGAAGCTGTGGAGCTAGGGGCTGCAGGGACCTGGCAGATGCTTTCAGGAGTTGCGTGGAACTAAGGCAGGCAGGGAGCCTGCCTTAGCCCCAGGCCCCCGCTGTGCCGCTGACCGGACCTTTAATGGCCCGGTTGGCAGTGCCAACTGAAGCTGCCAGGGTCCCTTTTTGACCGGGTGTTCTAGTAAAAAACCAGATGCCTGGCAACCCTAGCAGTTCCTCACCCCTGGGCTTAACCCCAGCTCCTACCCCATTCCCTGATTTTGCCCCTTGGCCTCTCTCCTTGCCCCCTGCCTCTTGCACAGACTTTGCCCACCCCACCCCCCTCCAATTTGCCCCTCTTTGCCCCCTTTTAGACCCTGTAAACAGCAGGCAGCAGATTTTAATCACAAGTGAGGGCAAAGCAAGGGCAGTGGCTTTAAAAGATGTTACTGAGCATGCTTAGTCCATATGTGCTTGTTCAGTACAAGCCAAGCAGCAAATTCTGTCTGGTAGCAGTTTTTGACATTACAGCTGTCTCCTGTGCCTACTGAGCTATGGCTCTCAGCAGGGCAGAAATCAGTGGTGCTGTCCCTGGGGCTGGAATTGTGCTCTGAGGAACAGCAGCCTTAGGGTGTGCAGATGTTCCAACCAGGCCCTTAATGTGTAAAGGAGAAGAAAGAAATGAGAGAGACGAGGTGAAGAGAGGAAAGAGGTAAAAGAGGGGAATGAGAGGAATGAGCAGTGAAGAGAGAAAGCAGAAGAGCACAGAAGGGAGAAATTATGTCCTACATCCAGCCAGAAATGGCTCCCATTGTCCAATTTCATCCCATTGAAGGGAAGAGGAAGAGAGGAGGGAATGAAAGAGGGAATTATGGAACAGAAAAGGGAGAGGGAGTATGGAGAAGAGAATGAGTAAACTGAGGGAAGAGGAGAGAAAAGAGACGAAAAGTAAGAAAATGGACTAGAGAAAGGAAGGATGAAAGAACTCAGCGAGGGTGAAGAGAGATGAGAAGGAGAGAGGAAGAGAAACATTGAGGAAGATGTAGGAGAAGAGATAAGGAGGGATAGAGGAGAGGAGCAGAAAAACAGGAGAAAGGAGACAAGTGAGGAGGAGTAGAGATGAAGCTATTAGAGCAGGATGGAGTGTTTCTGATACAAGATGCAAAGCTGGGGGGGCGGGGGGAAGGGAAGTCCTTTCCCTTTTATAGATAGATTTATAGATTCTAGGACTGGAAGGGACCTCGAGAGGTCATCAAGTCCAGTCCCCCGCCCTCATGGCAGGACTAAATACTGTCTAGACCAGGGGTAGGCAACCTATGGCACGCGTGCCGAAGGCGGCACACGAGCTGATTTTCAGTGGCACTCACACTGCTCTGGTCCTGGCCACGGGTCCGGGGGGCTCTGCATTTTAATTTAATTTTAAATAAGCTTCTTAAACATTTTAAAAACCTTATTTACTTTACATACAACAATAGGTTAGTTATATATTATAGACTTATAGAAAGAGACCTTCTAAAAATGTTAAAATGTATTACTGGCACGCAAAACCTTAAATTAGAGTGAATAAATGAAGACTCGGCACACCACTTCTGAAAGGTTGCCAATCCCTGGTCTAGACCATCCCTGATAGACATTTATCTAACCTACTCTTAAATATCTCCAGAGATGGAGATTCCACAACCTCCCTAGGCAATTTATTCCAGTGTTTAACCATCCTGACAGTTAGGAACTTTTTCCTAATGTCTAACCTAAACCTCCCTTGCTGCAGTTTAAGCCCATTGCTTCTTGTTCTATCCTTAGAGGCTAAGGTGAACAAGTTTTCTCCCTCTTCCTTATGACACCCTTTTAGATATCTGAAAACTGCTATCATGCCCCCTCTCAGTCTTCTCTTTTCCAAACTAAACAAACCCAATTCTTTCAGCCTTCCTTCATAGGTCATGTTCTCAAGACCTTTAATCATTCTTGTTGCTCTTCTCTGGACCCTCTCCAATTTCTCCACATCTTTCTTGAAATGCGGTGCCCAGAACTGGACACAATACTCCAGTTGAGGCCTAACCAGTGCAGAGTAGAGCGGAAGAATGACTTCTCGTGTCTNTCCCCTGTGGAACCCCATTTGTTATACCTTTCCAGCAGTACTGGGAACCATTAATAACTACTCTCTCAGTATGGTTATCCAGCCAGTTATGCACCCACCTTATAGTAGCCCCATCTAAATTGTATTTGCCTAGTTTATCGATAAGAATATCATGCGAGACCGTATCAAATGCCTTACTAAAGTCTAGGTATACCACATCCACTGCTTCTCCCTTATCCACAAGATTCGTTATCCTGTCAAAGAAAGCTATCAGATTGCTTTGACATGATTTGTTCTTTACAAATCCATGCTGGCTATTCCCTATTACCTTACCACCTTCCAAGTGTTTGCAGATGATTTCCTTAATTACTTGCTCCATTACCTTCCCTGGCACAAAAGTTAAACTAACTGGTCTGTAGTTTCCTGGGTTGATTTTATTTCCCTTTTTATAGATGGGCACTATATTTGCCCTTTTCCAGTCTTCTGGAATCTCTCCTGTCTGCCATGATTTTCCAAAGATAATAGTTAGAGGCTCAGATACCTCCTCTATTAGCTCCTTGAGTATTCTAGGATGCATTTCGTCAGGCCCTGGTGACTTGCAGGCAACTAACTTTTCTAAGTGATTTTTAACTTGTTCTTTTTTTATTTTAGCTTCTAAACCTACCCCCTTCCCATTAGCATTCACGATGTTAGGCATTCCTTCCGACTTCTCGGTGAAGACCGAAACAAAGACGTCATTAAGCATCGCTGCCATTTCTAAGTTTCCTGTTACTGTTCCTGCCTCCTTGCTAGGAGGTTTGTGCTAAGCACTTTCAGCAGTTGAGTCACTGTGAGATCTTGCTTATCACAGTAATATGTGCCTGACTCTTGCACCTGGGCACTCTCTGCAGACAGAGACAGGACATAGTTTTTTGTCCCACTGCTCTGGAAGTGACCTTCAAATGGCTTCTCAACATTTGCACCAGAGCCTTCTGTAGAAAACACCACCAGCTGCAGCCTTGCAGCCTTCCCCACGGCCCGTTTGTACCAGTACATGGTCATGATTTGGGGTGTTGATAGAGAGCAGTTCAGTATCAGTCGTTGTCCCTGAATGACCACCATGTCTGGGGGCTGGCGGATGGCCCATCCTGTGAGGAAATGGAAATGAAATTAGATGAGGGTTTAATGTGATGAAATTGGGGAAAGGGGGGGGGGGTGACTTTCTGGCTAGAGATCAGGAAACATTTCCAAAGGTGAGGGGTCTACCGGCGGGTGGAAGCTTCATTACCTCCTTCATTTTATAACCTCTCTGTAGACATCCTTAGAGAATATAACACTGGAAACCACCCCACAGGGACTGGGGACTGCGCAATGGGAAAAATGCCCTCTATAAACTGTCCCATCTCTACTGTCTCTGATAAGAGCGGACAGGTCTGTCCACTCATTTATGAGCTGTTGTTTAATTTAACGGATTTCAATGGTGTTCACTTACCCAAAGGGGACAGGACAACAATGAAGAGTAAACAGGGAACCATTGGGTACCTGCACGTCTGGCTGCGGATCTGTCTGAGACAGCTGCATAGACACACACAGCCTGAGCCTAAATCAGAACTTCCAACCTCTGGCAGAGCTGGCAGAGACAGGAAGTGATGAGAGAGCGAGAGAGTTTTGTTCAGGGAGGGGGTAGGGAGGTAGAGTGAGAATACTAAATGAGAGAGCAGTTGAACAATGAATTATTGTAATACACGTTAGCAGGAGATATGACCCTTACACAGCTGTGTTTATGATCCTAATTGCTACTGTGAAGGTATTTGTGTAGAGGAGTTGGGGCATTATGGGTGTTTGTTTGTTTTCAGTTCAGTAACAGAACTAGGAGCTGGAGGAAAGAGACACCATGAGAGCCAAATAGTTTTTTCTCTCCTCACTCTCCTCTCGAGACTCCCACTAAACATGCAAGCTACAGAGAGATCACATAACATACCTTGGAGTTTGTTGTATGGTTTTCATCACATTTTTCATGCCCCTGAGATCTGCCCATTCATATCACACAAAGATCTGAACAGTCAGCAGCTAGGAATGGCTTCGTTCTCTACCAGAGCTAGACTGGAACCTGTTGTGTTGTTATCCATATGAACACAAGAAGAACTGGTGTTAAACAAATAAATGACTTCATTTATAACTTTACATTCACCTGACAGCACAGTGCCTGCTCTCAGCTGCAGCAGGCAACTTTCTGATCAAAGCAGCCTTCCAGTTCCAAGTTATCTCGACATTTCTATTTGTCGGTGAGAGTTTGAACTCTCCATCAACACCCTATGCTCTGTCACAACTATAGCTGCTACTCTGCACACCTGTGGCCTAGAGTCTTGAGGTCTAATATTGTCTGCAACTGTTCACTGCATTTCCAGCACCATGTCCACCAATGGGAAGACACCATTCCTGAGCTCACAAGGATGGACTGTTATAGCAGAAATAACAGTGTATGGGCAGCTCTCGCAGACGTGGTACACAGCAGTGGTGTTTGTGCGCACTCATCCCCAAGTCAGCTGAGCATTTCTTTTCTTAAACTTCTGATCCAGCTCAAGTGTTAAGGGATCTTAACTCCACTGGAGTTCAGGACGGCATTGCCTTTAGCCAGCCAGCCTCCACACTCACTGCATCTGTCTCTCTGCTTTTCCTGATGCCATCAGCTGCCCCTGCTCAGCGCTAGCATAATGGAGTTTACACACCTGAGCAGGTGGCTGAGACACTGACAGTCTGATGTGTCAGGGTCTCCTGACACCCTTGATGAAGGTATGTTTGCAGGCTCGTTATCCACACTCTCCCTCTCTTTCTCTCCATTTCCTTTTGCTGCACCTCTCTGGAGCTCTCATTCATGCCCTCCTTGGCTGCAGGCCCAGCAACGCAGGGCTGTGTAATGTGAGTGCAGCTGGGAATCACCAGGATGAAGGACTTTGTGGTGTTCCTCTTGATTTTGCAGTTATCTGGGGTCATATGTGATGTGTTGACTGCACCTCTTAGGGAATGAAGAGGACTTCCAGCATCCCTCCCACTTCCTGACTCTTCTAGTATATGAAGTCATACATACTGTCCTTCAGAAGAGAGGGGACACCCAGAAACCCAGGGAGATGCGAAGGCAGCTCCACTGACTGCAGCCACCCCCCTGTCATCAGACGCCACTGGTGTGGTGCTCTGCTCTACTCAATGTTGATAACAGTTGGCTGCGTGCGTGTGTTCCCTCTGTGTGCTGCCCCTGCTCTGTGCAAATAGCTAACACAGCAGACCCCGAGAGAACCCCCAATGACCACAGACTCCGATAAGGTATGAAGGCACCTGGCCAGGTTTATTGTCAAACGAAGCACAGTAATAGTTCCCCGCACACTCTACAGGACATACTATGAATATGTGCTCTCTGACAATGGACACAGCTCAGTCAGTGACAGGACTCTCCACCGCCCCCTAGGCTGGACAGAGACACCGCCCCAGGGATGTATTCTTATACACAGGTACAAACAAGTTACACATCATTCCTGATGTATTGAGGTGCAACCCCTCTATGTAGCAAGGTACAACCCCTCTACGCAGTAAGGTGCCGCCTCTCACCTTGTACATGTTGGTTAGAACAAAACAACTTCATCCATCATATTACCCTTTTGCCCCTGTCTTTAGGATGGGTCAGCCTGTTCCTTGTTATCTGTGTGGAATGTGCATGTATCAGAGTGTTCTGGTATCTTTAGTGTCCAGTACCTTTTAGGTATGTATATTTTTGCAACATCAGCCCTTTCCTTGCCAGCTTCTGTGAGCAGGGCCTGACTTTTGCTCACAGCTTAACTTTGCTTTATGTTAGCAAAGTCTTGACCATTACTTTAGTTCAGGCTTTAGGCCTCATACTAGGCCTCTGATAAGAGTTTATGTTTCAGGGCCTTATCTTACTACACCCCCTACAACACACTAGAGCACTTGTGTCAGCCACTGTAGCCAGGACAGGAGGTCAGGGAGGGCCAGAACGTGATAACATTGCAGGGGAGTAGGAATGGGCTTAATTACTGGATTGGGGAAAAGAAAGAAAGAAAGAAAGAAAGAAAGAAAGAAAGAAAGAAAGAAAGAAAGAAAGAAAGAAAGAAAGAANTCAATGTTGATAACAGTTGGCTGCGTGCGTGTGTTCCCTCTGTGTGCTGCCCCTGCTCTGTGCAAATAGCTAACACAGCAGACCCCGAGAGAACCCCCAATGACCACAGACTCCGATAAGGTATGAAGGCACCTGGCCAGGTTTATTGTCAAACGAAGCACAGTAATAGTTCCCCGCACACTCTACAGGACATACTATGAATATGTGCTCTCTGACAATGGACACAGCTCAGTCAGTGACAGGACTCTCCACCGCCCCCTAGGCTGGACAGAGACACCGCCCCAGGGATGTATTCTTATACACAGGTACAAACAAGTTACACATCATTCCTGATGTATTGAGGTGCAACCCCTCTATGTAGCAAGGTACAACCCCTCTACGCAGTAAGGTGCCGCCTCTCACCTTGTACATGTTGGTTAGAACAAAACAACTTCATCCATCATATTACCCTTTTGCCCCTGTCTTTAGGATGGGTCAGCCTGTTCCTTGTTATCTGTGTGGAATGTGCATGTATCAGAGTGTTCTGGTATCTTTAGTGTCCAGTACCTTTTAGGTATGTATATTTTTGCAACATCAGCCCTTTCCTTGCCAGCTTCTGTGAGCAGGGCCTGACTTTTGCTCACAGCTTAACTTTGCTTTATGTTAGCAAAGTCTTGACCATTACTTTAGTTCAGGCTTTAGGCCTCATACTAGGCCTCTGATAAGAGTTTATGTTTCAGGGCCTTATCTTACTACACCCCCTACAACACACTAGAGCACTTGTGTCAGCCACTGTAGCCAGGACAGGAGGTCAGGGAGGGCCAGAACGTGATAACATTGCAGGGGAGTAGGAATGGGCTTAATTACTGGATTGGGGAAAAGAAAGAAAGAAAGAAAGAAAGAAAGAAAGAAAGAAAGAAAGAAAGAAAGAAAGAAAGAAAGAAAGAAAGAAAGAAAGAAAGAAAGAAAGAAAGAAAGAATAGTATAGAGGACAGGGACTAAGAGAAAGTAATTTGGAAAGAAAAAGGATGGCAGGAGAGAGAAAGAGCCATATCTTGAGATGTATGGCATGGCAGTTCGTGGGGATCTTTACAACCCATCTGGAGACACCAAATGTATCCTAGACAATTTGTCTAGGAACCATGGCCCTGCAATAACCTTCTGACTCATAGGCACGTGCACTCCCTCTGTTTCCTCCCATTTCTTTGGGTTTTTGTTGGCTGTCTCAGGGCTCTGTGTCACTGTGCAGTGCTGCAGGCGCAGTAATACACAGCTGAGTCTGACCGTGAAAGTTTGTTCCATTTTAGGTCCCAGGTTTTGTTGCTCCTCTGGGCTGTCAAGTGCTCAGCTGTGAAGTTCACCAATTGGTCTCCATAAGAGTAGAAGAGCCCCTCCAGCTCCCTGCCTCCCCGCTGCCGGTACCGGAACATCCTGTCACAGTTGGACTGTTTGAGTGTACACTGCAGAGCTAGGGAGTGTCCTTGGCGCCCAGTAAGGAAGGGCAGCTGCTCCACATACGCTGAGCCCACACCTGGAAGAAAATGGGAAACTACACAACAGAACCATGAGGGTAGAGAGTGAGAGGACAGAAAGAGAGAGAGAAGTGAGAAAAGAATTAAGGGAAACCCGGAGGGAGTGACGAACAGAGAAAATGGGAAGGAAACAAAAACAGTGACTTCTGTGAGCAAACAAATGGATCTGCACTGAGCCGGTCCTGTCTGTGAGTTCAGGCTCTCATGCACTGAGTCAGTAGGAGCTATGCTCAGGGTGTCCCAACTGGGAGGGGTATTTTTGCTTTAGTTCCCCCACTCCTTAGTTATGGTCTCTATTCCTCCCAGGGTCTCAGAGCAGATAAAATGTGGGGAGCAGACATCCCCTCCACCCTCAGTCTCCGAGATGAGTGTCCCCCCTGGACATGGGACTCTGCACCTCTTTACCCTAACCCCATTCCTTGTGTTTCTCAGCCCGTACCTGGGACCCAGATGAACAGTACAGGGAGGAGATGTCTCCACATCCCTGCAGTAGTGTCTCCCAGTTCTGTTTCCTCCATGATGTGAGTTACCATCTGTCTGTCTCTTAGGGGGAGAGAAGGGGATG
>QXTE01000342.1:1045055-1072935 GCA_003942145.1 Platysternon megacephalum
GGACTTATGCCATGTAGCAAGCCACATATCCTAGAAGATATGGACAGGAGGTCCAGACAAGTGACTAGAGTGACCCCTTGAGGCTTAATGGGTTTCAGGTACTGAGGCTGGATTATTCACAGAATGACAGAATGTAGATTATATTTATTGCTTAATACAGTATTGTTATAATCAGAAGGATAGGTTTATATTATCTCTCTATGAATGTGTGTTAGTACTAGAGTCCATCAGTCTGTTTTCTGGAAATTATGATAAAGCATGAAGAAGAAGATCATCTCTATGGTTTTGTCAGAAGTTATTCCAGAATAAAGTAGAGTGTAAATTTGAAGGGCAATAGCTATCCTGGAATAAGAGGTTTCAGAGTAGCAGCCGTGTTAGTCTGTATCAGCAAAAAGAACAGGAGTACTTGTGGCACCTTAGAGACTAACAAATTTATTTGAGCATAAGCTTTCGTGGGCTACAGCCCACTTCTTCGGATGCATAGAATGGAACATACAGTAAGAAGATATTTATACATACAGAGAACATGAGAAGGTGGAAGTAGCCATACCAACTGTAAGAGGCTAATTAATTAAGAGAAGCTATTAACAGCAGGGGAGAAAAACTTTTGAAGTGATAATCATGATGGCCCATTTCGGACAGTTGACACGAAAGTGTGAGGCTGCTTCAACATGGGGAAATAGATTCAATTAGTGTAATGACCGAGCCATTCCCAGTCTCTGTTCAAACCTAAGTTGNACATCTTCATCATCTGGACCCATGGAAAAGAAGCCCTTGAGGAATTCCACCATGATTTCAACAATTTCCATCCCACCATCAACCTCAGCCTAGACCAGTCCACACAAGCGGTCCATTTCCTAGACACTACTGTGCTAATAAGCGATGGTCACATAAACACCACCCTATACCGGAAACCTACTGACCGCTATACTTACCTACATGCCTCCAGCTTCCATCCAGGACACACCACACGATCCATTGTCTACAGCCAAGCTCTAAGATACAACCGCATTTGCTCCAATCCCTCAGACAGAGACAAACACCTACAAGAGCTCTATCAAGCATTCTTAAAACTACAATACCCACCTGCTGAAGTGAAAAAACAGATTGACAGAGCCAGAAGAGTACCCAGAAGTCACCTACTACAGGACAGGCCCAACAAAGAAAATAACAGAACGCCACTAGCCGTCACCTTTAGCCCCCAACTAAAACCTCTCCAGCGCATCATCAAAGATCTACAACCTATCCTGAAAGATGATCCCTCACTCTCACAGATCTTGGGAGACAGACCTGTCCTCGCTTACAGACAGCCCCCCAACCTGAAGCAAATACTCACCAGCAACCACACACCATACAACAAAAACACTAACCCAGGAACCTACCCTTGCAACAAACCCCGCTGCCAACTCTGTCCACATATCTATTCAAGTGACACCATCACAGGACCTAATCATATCAGCCATGCCATCAGGGGCTCGTTCACCTGCACATCTACCAATGTGATATATGCCATCATGTGCCAGCAATGCCCCTCTGCCATGTACATTGGCCAAACCGGACAGTCTCTTCGCAAAAGAATAAACGGACACAAATCTGACATCAGGAATCATAACATTCAAAAACCAGTAGGAGAACACTTCAACCTCCCTAATCACTCAGTGACAGACGTTAAGGTGGCAATTTTGCAACAAAAAAGCTTCAAAAACAGACTCCAACGAGAAGCTGCTGAACTTGAATTGATATGCAAACTAGATACAATCAACTTAGGTTTGAACAGAGACTGGGAATGGCTCGGTCATTACACTAATTGAATCTATTTCCCCATGTTGAAGCAGCCTCACACTTTCGTGTCAACTGTCCGAAATGGGCCATCATGATTATCACTTCAAAAGTTTTTCTCCCCTGCTGTTAATAGCTTCTCTTAATTAATTAGCCTCTTACAGTTGGTATGGCTACTTCCACCTTCTCATGTTCTCTGTATGTATAAATATCTTCTTACTGTATGTTCCATTCTATGCATCCGAAGAAGTGGGCTGTAGCCCACGAAAGCTTATGCTCAAATAAATTTGTTAGTCTCTAAGGTGCCACAAGTACTCCTGTTCTTTTTCCTGGAATAAGAGTATCCTCTTGAGGAGCTATTCTGGAATAGCTATTCCAGTCCATTTCCCAGAATCCCTAAATAAAAACCTAGCTGGTTCGTGGTTATTGCTCTGAGCAAATTATCCATCAAGTGATGAGGATACTAAGGGCTGGTCTACACTACGATTTTAGGTCGAATTTAGTAGCGTTACCTCGATTTAAGCCTGGACTCGTCCACACAATTAAGCCCTTTTTTTCAACTTAAAGGGCTCTTTAAATCGATTTCTTTACACCACCTCCGACGACGGGATTAGCGCTGAAATCGGTTTTGCCATTTCGAATTTGGGTTAGTGTGGCCGCAATTCGATGGTATTGGCCTCCGGGAACTATCCCACAGTGCACCATTGTGACCGCTCTGGACATCAATCTGAACTCGGATGCACTGGCCAGGTAGACAGGAAAAGCCCCGCGAACGTTTGAATTTCATTTCCTGTTTGCCCAGCGTGGAGAGCACAGGTGACCACGCAGAGCTCATCAGCACAGGTAACCATGATGGAGTCCCAGGATCGCAGAAGAGCTCCAGCATGGACCGAACGGGAGGTACGGGATCTGATCGCCATATGGGGAGACGAATCCGTGCTAGCGGAACTCCGTAGCAGTAAAAGAAATGCAAAAACATTTGAAAAAGTCTCAAAGGGCATGAAGGACAGAGGCCATAACAGGGATGCACAGCAGTGCCGCGTGAAAATTAAGGAGCTAAGGCAAGCCTACCAGAAAACCAGAGAGGCAAACGGAAGGTCCGGGGCACAGCCGCAGACATGCCGCTTCTACGCCGAGCTGCATGCCATGCTAGGGGGTGCAGCCACCACTATCCCAACCCTGTGCTATGACTCCGTCAATGGAGACTCACGCAACACAGAAGCGGGTTCTGGGGACGAGGAAGACGATGATGATGAACAGACGGGAGATGGCTCACAGCAAGGAGGCAGAGAAACCGTTTTCCCCAACAGCCAGGATCTGTTTATCACCCTGGACCTGGAGCCAGTAAACCCCGAACCCACCGAATCCCAAAGCGTGCTCGCAGACCCCGGAGAAGGGACCTCTGGTGAGTGTACCTTTGTAAATATTACACATGGTTTAAAAGCAAGCGTGTTTAATGATTAATTTGCCCTGGCATTCACGGCCAGGACAGCTACTGGAAAAGTCTGTTAACGTGTATGGGGATGGAGCGGAAATCCTCCAGGGACATCTCCAGAAAGCTCTCCTGGATGTACTCCCAAAGCCTTTGCAAAAGGTTTCTGGGGAGGGCTGCCTTATTCCGTCCGCCATGGTAGGACACTTTACCACGCCAGGCCAGTAGCACGTAGTCTGGAATCATTGCATAGCAAAGCATGGCAGCGTATGGTCCCGGTGTTTGCTGGCATTCAGACAACATCCATTCCTTATCTCTCTGTGTTATCCTCAGGAGAGTGATATCATTCATGGTCACCTGGTTGAAATAGGGTGCTTTTATTAAGGGGACATTCAGAGTGCCCGTTCCTGCTCGGCTGAACAGAAATGTTCCCCACTGTTAGCCACGCGGTGGGGGGAGGGGTGAAGTGATCATCCCAGGGAATTGGGTGTGTGTGGGGGGGGGGGGGGGGGTTAGTTGGGTTTGTGCTGCACGTTAACCCGGCAACCGCATCCCTCCCTCCTTTTAAATTGCCATACCATTTTAAATGGCCAACCCAACGGCTGCTTGGTATGGAAAATGAGGGTGCTGCTGTTTGAAACCATTCCCACATGTTATTAAGGTTAAAGAAGCCAAAAGACTGTGGCTTACCATGGCTGCCTGCAAGCCGAATTCTGTTGCCTGGCCCTGCGTGAGTGATCTCTCACACCAAATCGGCAGACCCTCAATATAAATAGAGGCAAAATACGACCTTGTAACGAAAGCATTTGTGCTATGTAATGTGAACAGCAAGGTTTAACGGGAAAGAGTGATCCTATTGTTCTCTAAAATGTGTCTTTTTAACTACCTATCTCCCTTTTCCCCCACCAGCTGCAAATGTTTCTCCTTCGCAGAGGCTAGTGAAGATTAGAAGGAGGAAGAAGAGAACTCGGGATGAAATGTTCTCGGAGCTCCAGACGGCCTCCCACGCTGACAGGGTTCAGCAGAATGCTTGGAGGCAGACAATGTCTGACTGCAGAAAAGCACAGTTTGAACGCGAGGAGAGGTGGCGGGCTGAATCGCGTGCTGAATCGGAGAGGTTGCGTGCTGAATCGCGGGCTGAATCTGAGAGGTGGCGTCAGATTGAGAACAGAAGGCAGGAGTCCATGCTCCGACTGCTGGAGCATCAAAGTGAGATGCTCCAGCGTATGGTTGAGCTGCAAGAAAGGCAGCAGGAGCACAGACCGCCACTACAGCCCCTGTGTAACCAACAGCCCTCCTCCCCAAGTTCCATGGCGTCCTCACCCAGACGCCCAAGAACGCGGTGGGGGGGCCTCCGGCCACCCAGCCACTCCACCCCAGAGGATTGCTCAAGCAGCAGAAGGCTGGCCTTCAATAAGTTTTGAAGTTTCTAATTTTTAAAGTTTTAAAGTTTTATAGTGCACGGTGTCCTTGTCCTTCCCTCCTCCCCCACCCCACCCAGCGCTTCCCTCCTCCCCCATCCCTCCTGGGCTACCTTGGCAGTTATCCTCCTATTTGTGTGAATTAATAAAGAATGCATGAATTTGAAGTAACAATGACTTTATTGCCTCTGCAAGCGGTGATCGAAGGGGGGAGGGGAGGGTGTCTAGCTTACAGTGAAGTAGAGTGAACCGGGCGGGGGCGGGGGGGAGGTTCATCAAGGAGAAACAAACAGAACTTTCACACCGTAGCCTGGCCAGTCATGAAACTGGTTTTCAAAGCTTCTCTGATGCGCACCGCACCCTGCTGTACTCTTCTAATCGCCCTGGTGTCTGGCTGCGCGTAATTAGCGGCCAGGCGATTTGCCTCAGCCTCCCACCCCGCCATAAACGTCTCCCCCTTACTCTCACAGATATTGTGGAGCGCACAACAAGCAGTAATAACAATGGGAATATTGTTTTCGCTGAGGTCTAACCGAGTCAGTAAACTGCGCCAGCGCGCTTTTAAACGTCCAAATGCACATTCTACCACCATTCTGCACTTGCTCAGCCTGTAGTTGAACAGGTCCTGACTACTGTCCAGGCTGCCTGTGTATGGCTTCATGAGCCATGGCATTAAGGGGTAGGCTGGGTCCCCAAGGATAACTATAGGCATTTCAACATCCCCAACGGTTATTTTCTGGTCTGGGAAGAAAGTCCCTTCCTGCAGCTTTTGAAACAGACCAGAGTTCCTGAAGACGCGAGCGTCATGTACCTTTCCTGGCCATCCCACGTTGATGTTGGTAAAACGTCCCTTGTGATCCACCAGTGCTTGCAGCAGCATTGAAAAGTACCCCTTTCGGTTTATGTACTCGCTGGCTTGGTGCTCCGGTGCCAAGATAGGGATATGGGTTCCATCTATCGCCCCACCACAGTTAGGGAATCCCATTGCAGCAAAGCCATCCACTATGACCTGCACATTTCCCAGAGTCACTACCCTTGATATCAGCAGCTCTTTGATTGCCCTGGCTACTTGAATCACAGCAGCCCCCACAGTAGATTTGCCCACTCCAAATTGATGTCCGACTGACCGGTAGCTGTCTGGCGTTGCAAGCTTCCACAGGGCTATGGCCACTCGCTTCTCAACTGTCAGGGCTGCTCTCATCTTGGTATTCTGGCGCTTCAGGGCAGGGGAAAGCAAGTCACAAAGTTCCATGAAAGTGCCCTTACGCATGCGAAAGTTTCGCAGCCACTGGGAATCGTCCCACACCTGCAGCACTATGCGGTCCCACCAGTCTGTGCTTGTTTCCCGGGCCCAGAATCGGCGTTCCACGGCATGAACCTGCCCCATTACCACCATGATTTTCACATTGCTGTGGCCCGTACTTTGTGAGAAGTCTATGTCTATTTCCTCATCACTCTCGTCACCGCGCTGCTGTTGCCTCTGCGCTGCTGTTGCCTCCTCCTCCTCCTCCTCCTGGTTTTGCTTTGACAGGTTCCGGCTATGCATATACTCCAGGATAATGCGCGTGGTTGTCATAGTGCTCATAATTGCCGCGGTGATCTGAGCGGGCTCCATGATCCCAGTGCTATGGCGTCTGGGCAGAAAAAAGGCGCGAAACGATTGTCTGCTGTTGCTTTCACGGAGGGAGGGAGGGAGGGAGGGAGGGAGTGGGGGCCTGACGACATGTACCCAGAATCACCCGCGACACTGTTTTTGCCCCATCAGGCATTGGGATCTCAACCCAGAATTCCAATGGGCGGCGGAGACTGCGGGAACTGTGGGATAGCTACCCACAGTGCAACGCTCCAGAAGTCGACGCTAGCCTCGGTACTGTGGACGAAGTCCGCCGACTTAATGCACTTAGAGCATTTTGTGTGGGGACACACACAATCGACTGTATAAAAACGATTTCTATAAAACCGACTTCTATAAATTCGACCTAATTTCGTAGTGTAGACATACCCTAAGAAGTCTGGGGCATGTCAGTGTAACACACCGGTTAGTACATTTGATTATGGCTCCCTCTAGCGACTGGCTGGCAGAGCTAATGAGAGGGTGAGGGAGATAGGAGAGAGCACACCTGGCTAGTGTCCTTTGTGTGGGAAGCCTGTGAGGGAGCTCTCTGATCACAGCAATATTCCAAGCCTTGTATTGCTAAATGAAGGTGACTCTGTGAGCCTCATTCCACACCTTACCACAACAGTAGCTACTGCTCCACACACCTGTGGCCTAGGCTGTCTCTTCATGAGAGGTGTTGCTACACTGATATAATGACATGGATGCACACCTGTAATACAGAGTGCTGTGCTGATGCAAAACAGGGCTTACAGTAGTAAATCTTACTGTAATATGTTTAACTTGGTTACTCCAGTATGTACTTCCTTAATGTAAGCAGGGCCTGAGATGTGAAATGTTGCTTGGCCTAGTTCTTAATTCCCAGAGCTAACTGCTGTGATGAACATAATTTGTTGTGGATGTGCAACATGAAATGATAAATAGTTCTTCCATCTTGGTTTAACCTAGAATTGGGACCAACCCTGCAGAGTTTGGATCTACATTTGGATCAGAACTTCCCTAAACTTCCATTGTGTTCAGATTCAGTGATGTAGTTTGGGTCTTTCATGGAGGCAGACCTGACACAGGAAGGTGGGGGGATTTGCTACTCCTGTTCTGATTTGAGTCTGGGATAGTGGTTGGGGCCCATCTCCAACACATTATGCCATTTGCAGCAGGCGTCTTCCTCCCCCTGGACACATTTCCTGCCCATCCTGGGTAATAGCCATTGGTGGACCTATCCTCCATTAATTTATCTAGTTCTTTTTTGAACCCTGTTATAGTCTCGGCCTTCACAACATCCTCTGCCAAGGAGTTCCAAAGACTGTGCATTGTGTGAAAAAACACTTGCTTTTATTTGTTTTAAACCTGCTGCCTATTAATTTCATTTGGTGACCTCTAGTTCTTGTGTTATGAAAGGTAGTAATCAACACTTCCTGATCTACTTTCTCTACACCAGTCATGATTTTATAGACCTCAATCATATCTTCCCTTAGCCATCTCTTTTCCAAGCTGAAAAGTCCCAGTCTTATTAATATCTCCTCATACGGAAGCCATTCCATATCCCTAATCATTTTTGTTGCCCTGTTCCAATTCCAATATATCTTTTTTGAGATGGGGCGACCACATCTGCACACAGTATTCAAGATGTGAGCATGCCATGGATTTATATAGAGGCAACATGATATTTTCTGTCCTTTTATCTATCCCTTTCTTAATTATTCCCAGCATTCTGTTAACTTTTTTGACTGCCACTGTATATTGAGTGGATGTTTTCAGAGAACTATCCACAATGACTCCAAGATCTCTTTCTTGAGTGGTAACAGGTAATTTAAACTCCAGTATTTTATATGTATAGTTGGGATTATGCTTTCCAATGTGCATTACTTTGCATTTATCAACATTACATTTCATCTGCCATTTGGTTGCCCAGTCACCCAGTTTTGAGAGATCCTTTTGTAGCTCTTTGCAGTCTGCCTGGGTCTTAAGTATCTTTAGTAATTTTGTATCATCTGCAAATTTTGCCACCTCACTGTTTACCCCTTTTTCCAAGATCATTTATGAATATGTTGACCTACCCTTTGTTTCCCATCTTTTAACCAGTTACCAATCCATGAGAGCACCTTCCCTTTTATCCCGTGGCAGCTTACTTTGCATAAGAGCCTTTGGTGAGGGAGCTTGTGAAAGGCTTTCTGAAAATCTAAGTACACTATATCCACTGGAGCCCCTTGATCCACATGCTTGTTGACCCCTTCAAAGAATTCTAGTAGATTGGTGAGGCATGATTTCCCTTTATTAAAACCATGTTGAGTCTTCCTCAACAAATTATGTTCATCTATATGTCTGACAATATTGTTCTTTATTATAGTTTTAACTAGTTTGCCCGGTACTGAAGTCAGGCTTACAAGCCTGTAATTGCCGGGATCACCTCTGGAGCCCTTTTTAAAAATTGGCGTCTGTGACGTTACTGACATAACCTGTGACTGTATAGATCATTGGTGCAACCAAGGTCCTGTAGTGGCACCAAATCTTCTATAAAGGGGGCCAAATAAGGTGTCTAAGACAAGGTTATGGTTTGCTGGTTACGATTATGCTATCTGTGTGCATGTATCATTTTTGTATTTAAAGTTATAAGTATTGGTCTATACTGTCTGTATTTAAAACTTGTGCTATGCTTCTAGGTAACACCCCAGACAGTTTGGCATCAGCACTGCCTAGCTTGCTTGATGGCCCATTAAGGACCATCAGCTATGCAATTGCCCCATTGAAAGAAGGCAGATACACCTTGTGACTCAGCAAGGCATGCATGGACATGTGTATGGACAGAAGGTTTTTCATGCCATGTGCTGGAATGCTTGTCTTTGGAACAAAGAAAGAAAAGCCACATGACAAGAGACTATAAAAGACTGCTGCAGCTCCACCATCTTGTCTTCAATCCTGCTTCTTACTTCTGGAGGGACTTTGCAACAAACAGAAGCTCTGAACAAAAGACTGAATGACCCATCCCAGCTGTGGATGTACTCCAGAGACTTAATTTGAAACTGCAGTTTATTCCATCACTGCTACAAGCCTGAACCAAGAACATTGCCATTACTGTTGATTCCATTTAACCAATGTTAGCTCTCATCTATATCTTTTTCCTTTCATGATTTTAGATTTTATATTCTAAAGGATTGGCAACAGCATGATTTGTGGGTAAGATCTGATCATTGACCTGAGTCTGGGGCTTGGTCCTTTGGGATCGGGAGAACCTTTTTTTCTTTTACTGGGGTATTAGTTTTCATAACCATTCATCCGCATAACAAGTGGCACTGGTGGTGATACTGGGAAACTGGAGTGTCTAAGCAAATTGCTTGTAAGACTTACAGTTAGTCAGTGGGGTAAAACCAAAGTCTTCTCTGTTTGACTGGTTTGGTTTGTCTTGGTGTGCAAAGGAACCCCAGCCTTGGGCTCTAACTGCCCTGCTTTAAGCAATTTGTCCTGAATTGGCACTCTTAGAAATGTCCCACCAAGGGCAGCATTGTTACAGCGTCACATTAGCTATCCTCCAGCCATCTGGTATAGAAGTTGATTTAAATGATAGGTTACAGACTACAGTTAGTAGTTCTGCAATTTCACATTTGAGCTCCTTCAAAACTCTTGGGTAAATACCAGATGGTCCTGCTGACTTAGTGCTGTTTAATTTATCAATTTGTTCCAAAACCTCCTCTAATGATACCTCAATCTGGGACAGTTCCTCAGATCTGTCACCTAAAAAGAATGGCTCAGGTTTGGGGATCTCTCTCACACCCTCAGCCATGAAGACGGATGCAAAGAATTCATTTAGTTTCTCTGCAATGGCCTTATCGTCCTTGAGTGTTCCTTTATCACCTCGATAGTCCAGTGGCCCCACTGGTTGTTTAGCAGGCTTCCTGCTTCTGATGTACTTAAAAAAAAATTGCTGTTACTTTTTGAGTCTTTGGCTAACTGTTCCTCAAATTCTTTTTTGGCCTTCCTAATTATATTTTTACACTTTATTTGCCAGTATTTATGCTCCTTTCTATTTTCCGCACTAGAATTTAACTTCCACTTTTTAAAGGATGCCTTTTTGCCTCTCACTGCTTCTTTTACTTTGTTGTTTAGCCACGGCGGCTCTTTTTTGGTTCTCTTACTATGTTTTTTAATTTGGGGTACACGTTTATGTTGAACCTCTATTTTGGTGTCTTTAAAAATTTTCCGTGCAGCTTGCAGAGATTTCACTTTTGGCACTCTCTCCTATCCTTCCCTGTGTCATTGATACCTACATGTACCACGGCCACCAACTTCTCCCCAGCACTACACATAAGCCTACCTAGATGTCTTGAGAGATCCGCAACCTTCGCACCAGGCAGGCAAGTCACCATGCCGTTCTCCTGGTCATCGCAAACCCAGCTGTCTATGTTTCTAATGATCGAATCGCCTATTACTAATACCTGTCTCTTTATAATAGCTGGAGTCCCGCTCCCCCTGAGAGGTATCCTCAGTGCGAGAGGATACCACATCATCATCTGGAAGGAGGGTCCCAACTATGGAATTGTTTCCCTCTGTTCCAGTTAGATGCTCTCCTTCCCTGCGACTTTCATCTTCCTCAACAGCACAGAGGCTGTCAGACCGGGGGTGGGACCGTTCTACTGTGTCCAGGAAAGTCTCATCTGTGGTCCTCTCTGTTTTCCTCAGCTCCTCCAGTTCAGCCACTCTGGTCTCCAAAGCCCGTACATGGTCTCTGAGGGCCAGGAGCTCCTTGCACTGAATGCACGCATACCTCTCGATTGTGTAGTTATCTGGGGGGGTCACATGTGTTTGACTGCATATTTGAGTTAATATCAGCATGATCCCCACTGCCTGACAGTCACAGTAGATGAAATAATATGCTGTGTTCTTCAGGAGGCAGGGGATGCCCCAGAATACCCCGGAGATGAGAGGGAGTGGGTATGGGATCAGATAAGAGGGAATGGGAGAGGCACTCAGCTCCAGAGACAGTAGCCATCCCCCTACAACACACCAGGGCACTTGGCGCAGCCACTGCAGCCAAGAGAGGAGGTCAAACAGGGCGACCGTGTGATCGCAGGGGAATGGAATAGGCTCAGTGACTCGATAGAGGAATAAATCTCAAGGAATAAAGAAAAGGAGGAAGGAAAATAAGAGAGCACTGAGACAGAGAGAAAGGAGAGAAAGTCATTGGGAAAGGAAAAAGAGGGAAATGGAGAGAAACCCCCTAAACTTGAAACCAACTGTGTGAATGAGCCAGTGATTTGATAGGGCAGTTCTTGGGGTTCTTAACAGCCCTTTTGGAGACAACCCAGATATTCCGGACACTTCATCTGGGAACCACTCTTCTCAATAGCCTTCTGATTCCTAGCCACACACATGCGCTCTATCTCCACCCCACCTCTGCCTCTCTGGGTTTTTGGTGGTTGTCTCAGGGCTCTGCGTCACTGTGCAGTGCTGCAGGCACAGGGTCTAGTCCTCTTAAAGTGGGTATTCAGCTTGACGAGTCAACTGACGTTGATGGCTGCAGTCAGCTGTTGGTGTTTGTGTGGTACGTAAAGGAGAAAGAAATCTAAGAAGAATTCTTGTTCTGTGAACCATTGCAATTAACTACAAAAGGTATCGATGTGTTCAATCTCATCAAAGACTTCTTTTTGAAGCATAAGATAACGCTTGACGTGTGTGGATCAATTTGCACCAATAGTGCCCCTGCCATGCTAGGAAAAACTTCAGGATTTGTTGGCTATGTAAAGAAAGAAGTACCTCATATCATGATCACACATTGTATGTTGCACCGTCATGCACTTGCCGCAAAGACTTGGCCTACAAAATTGAAGGATACTTTGTCTACTGCGGTGAGCGCAGTAAACTTCATCAGAGGACATGCTCTAAATCATCACCTCTTCCGTGCTTTTTGCGAAGAAATTATTGCCTAGCACACTGTCCTTCTTTTCCATACAGAAGTGAGGTGGCTTTCCCATGGCCGAATGCTTACTCCTATTTTTGAAATGCGCGAAGAAATAAGTCAGTTTCTTTGTAACCAAAGCAGTAATTTGTTTGATGACTTCGAAAATAGAGAGTTTATCCTTTGCCTAGCGTACATGGCAGATGTATTCACAAACCTAACTGAACTCAACACATCTATGCAAGGAACTGGGATGAACACGGTAACGGCCAGAGAGAAGTTATCTGCTTTTATTCGGAAACTTCCAGTTTGGATAAAGCGTATTGAGAAAAGAAATTTCACTAACTTTCCTTTTCTTGAAGAAACAGTTGTTTCAGAAAATGAAGGAATGACCATCGCAACTAAAGTGATGAAGGATTTGCAACAATTAAGTGACTCTTTCCAAGGATATTTTTCCACTGGAAATCTTGATGTGGCAAAGAAATGGATACCTGATCCATTTCTTTTTAACCTGGTGTGACGGTGCTGCCCGTGGGAGCCAGCTGAGGTCACTCAATCAGGGTGAACTGCAAACAAAACGGGGCAGAAAAACCCCAAACGCTGGTGGATATTCCAATACTTAGATTTTCCAAGCCAGCACAAAACAACTTCTATAGTACCTCACTGGTTACTCAGAAGGCCAAACAACGCAGTTCCCTTAAAGTACCCAGGCTCAGGCCTCCGTCCAGACATACCTGTCAGATATGATGATGATTACTGAGAATCTTATCTCATCATATAAAAGAAAAGGTTCTTCCAATCCCAAAGGATCAGCCACATACCCAGGTTCAATTATAACTTAGATCTTACCCAAAATATACCCTTATAGCCAATTCTTATTAACTAAGCTAAAATTTATTTAAAAAGAAAAGAGAGAGAGTGTTGGTTAAAAGATCAATATACAGACAGACTTGAATTCAATTCTTGAGGTTTAGATGCATAGCAGAGGTGAGCTTGTAGTTGCCAAAAGTCCTTTCAGAAATAGTCCATAGGTTATAGTCCAATGTCCATATTCAGGGTGGCTCCAGTCAAAGACTGGGGATCTCAATCCTTGTGGCTTAAGGTTCCCCCCTCTTGAAAGCAAAGCAGATCTGAGATGATGTATGATCACGTCCCAGGGTTCTTATACATTTTCAGCAGCCTTTCGGCCTAAGAAAACAATAGGCTTAATTTTCCTTCCTCTAAACATCATGGCAATTAGCACAGGGTAATGTATCCATTAAACAGTTCAGATACAGGTTACTACAACGTTCAAAGCGACATATAGACAATAATACTATTTCACTCAAGTATCATCATAAATGTTAATACTCCTTTTTTGATCTTTGAATTAAAGTTATAGCAATAGACAAGACTTGTTTGCTTACATCACAAGACCTGAGCAAACATCTACCCTTGAGATCTCTAACAATGCAGACTTGCATTTCAAAGCTCTATTCATTTACCTATCTTCCTAACCAGTCCTTAAGGTTCATCCCTAGGTCAGGTTATTCTGTGAGTTAATTAACTCTTCCTGGCCCTGTCACCCTTCATGAAATAATATATTACACTCATAACGTCACACCTGGATTCCATCAACGATAGTGATTTGATGAAAGATGATCTCATTGAATTACGAGCCAATGGCTGAATCCGAATGGAGTTTGATACAATGAAGCTTGAGAATTTCTGGTGTGCTCAACTAGCACCGTTTCCACAACTGGCGAAGACAGCGCTGGAGATCCCTGTGCCATTTGCGACTACATACTTGTTTGAGACAGGATTTTCATCACTCTTACATATCAAAACAAAGGCCAGAAACTGCCTAAATGGGAGTGATGACATGAGTGTGGCTATTTCAAAAAAAGTTCCTCGTTTCTCCAACATCATTGAACAAAAGAACAGCAGAAGAGTCACTGAGCCGTTAAACTTTAAAAAAATGTGTAAATGTTCACGTATTCTTAATTTTACTGCGAAATTAAATAAATATATAATTCTCTCTCTTTCATTCTATAGTTATAATATATCTAGGTTTAAAGAACTGACCTACTTCAATAATTTTTGATAAGGGGTGCGAGAACATATTTTGAGAACAAAAGGGGTGCAGGCTGCAGTAAAGGTTAAGAACCACTGGTCTAGGGGATTACTGACACTGGATTATTTACAGAATGGCTGAATATGGATTACATGTATTGCTTAATACAGTATTCTCGTATTCAGAAGAACAGTGTTATGCTTTTTCTCTGTGAATGTGTACTAATGCCAGAGTCTGTCCATCTGTCTGCCTGTTTTTTGGAAAGTAGAATATAGAAAGCAGAAGAAACATCATCTCTAAGGGTTTGTCTGAAGTTATTCTACAATAAAGTAGGGTCTGAATTTGAAGCACAATAGCAGTTCCAGAATAAGATTGTCTGCATGGCAAGCTATTGCAGAATAGTTATTCCAGTCAGGGTGAGTGTAACAAATATAGGGGATCCACATGTTATATTACTGTTATGGTCATAGCATAAACACAGAGAAATTAAAGAAATACAAAAAATATTGTTGCTGGTTGATTGGACATAACAGTGCTTTATTTCTTAGAATTCAGAACAATAACACACAAGAACCCCAAAATACAGAGAGATAAAACAGGCTGCTCCCTAAAGACAGAGAGGCACAACTTCTCCCACTTTACTCTAGGCTGGCTGGCTGCAGATTGACTGTTGCTAGGCCCAAATCACATGCTTCCCTACAGAGCACCATAGCCTGCAAGCAGGACCAGGACCTCTCCCCCCGAAATTTAAAATGATAGCTTACAATTTTAAACACCGTGTAAATATACCTCAATTACAGAAATCACTGATAATTCTGAGACAGTCCCCATCAGCACCAATATCTGCTGTGGTCCCATGTACGGAGCAACTATGAACCAAGGAAAGCTGCCTATTCCCCTTTGTTTACTGGTTCTATAGGATATCATTTTCAATTCAGCCAAACCCATACCACATACTGGTGGGCCATTACCAAACTTCTACAAGATGTTAAAAAAGAGCAATCTTTGTGCACAGCATTATGTCCTAGCTCTGCTATGGCAGAACAACAACATGGTCTCTTTTCTTTGTGTAACTCATGTCCTTTCCCAAATGATCATATCTTCCTACCTTGCATGATTTTGCCAAGTATAGCACATGCACTGCACATGATGGGATAATGGGACACTGTACAAAAAGGCTCCCTGTGACCTCACAGTGCAGCAATGCCTGATAGGACAGACTGCATAAGGTCACCTGTGGAAACACAGGAGTATGTGTGTGTGCATGTGTGGCACAAGATATTGGCACTGTCCTCTAGGAGTTGGAATGTGCCTGAGTTCCTCAAGGTTTAGCAATTCCCTCTACTGTCCGCGTGGACAGAGGTCCTCCTCTCAGTACGGGAGTGTTACACACAAACAGCAGGCACACTGAGCTTAATACATTTATCAACACTGTTACCTCTGGCACAAACCTATTCACTACATACAAGGGATGTGTGAGTCTCATTTTCTCCCTTGGACTCTGCAAGCCCCCTACAGACACTTCCCTGTGCAGACACAGAGAGACATGGGGATGCTGCAGCTCCTCTCTCTGCTAATGGGGCTGCTGCCTTCTTAGGTGAGGCCAGGACTCCCTGCAGCAGCCACCCGGGTGGACTCAGGATCCTTGAAGAAGTTAATCACCTCATAGGGCATCCCCCTTTGTTTTTCAGGTAGAGGGGGAAGATTTGTGAAGTAGTCACCTCCATATTTCATGGTAAGGCTGGGAGTGTCACAGTCAGTGACCTGCACCTTGAAGGATATGACCGACCCCTGGATGAGCTGGTACCTGCAGGATGTCCAAGGCCATCTGCACTTCCTGGTGCAATCAGGAACCAAGGGTGACTAGGAGGAAATATGCTGTTCCCACCCAAGGTATCAGTCTGAGTGGGTCAGTAGCACAGAGCTCAGGTTGGAGATGAAGAATGTGATTCAGTCCCAGACCATCTACTGCATCTGCAGCACAGGGCACAGTGAGAGAGCAGAGTGGATATAGCAACTAATCCTCCTTCCCCTCCCCCCCGCTGCCATTTCTCCTGGTTCAGCACTGCTCTTACCAACAGACAGGCAGCCTCAGTGCTTAATTTGTGCTGGGGCTTGTCAGAGCTGAGCCCTGGCACCTCTAGGCCTGGCAGTTCATAGCTCCGGCACCTCTGGGCTTGCCAAGTCAGTTATGAAAGCAAAAAAAATGCTTGAGCCCCACCACCTAATTGCTTGATCTCTGGCACCTCTTCCATTACTAATTAAGCACTGGGCAGTCTCAGCCCAGGCAAAATAATTAGCTTCCCAAAAAACAGCTACCTGGTGTGAAAGTAGAATGAATTATATTGTAAAAATAGAATGGATTAAAGAAATGCTGTATGTTCCTTTAAGCAGGAATGAGGAATGTTGAAATATAGTTGTCAGGAAGAGAAACATTATTATATAGAACAATGACTTGCACCTAAGCTAATGGTGGGACATTAGCAGAAGATTGCTAAGAGTTAATAAGGAAATAAGATGTGTGTCTGGCCCCAGGAAAACTTATCAGCTTTGCTTCCTTTGTTTTCTTGTTAAGTTCACCCCCCTTTTTATCTGTATAAATAAGACAGTCTGAGTCTTATATGGTAATCACATTATCTGAATGTATTAGCACAGTGCTGCGCTAATAAAACAGAGTGGTCTATAACTAAAAACTGTGAGTCTTGATTCTAACTTTGACACTGGGAAAGGAAAAGGACCTGATGTAGAATCTGGGGAAGGACTTGATATTTCTACTATAATAAACATGATGTGCTCATAAATGTCAGCAGCAGCCACCTCACATGTTACTCACCCCAACCCCCATCCTCTGAACATGCTGCTCTCTTCTTCCTTTCCCAGCCTGTCCCAGGCAACATCTGCGCTATAGATACATAGAATCATAGAATATCAGGGTTGGAAGGGATCTCAGGAGGTCATCTAGTCCAACCCCCTGCTCAAAGCAGGACCTATCCCCATCTAAATCATCCCAGCCAGGGCTTTGTCAAGCCTGACCTTAAAAACCTCTAAGGAAGGAGATTCCACCACCTCCCTAGGTAACCCATTCCAGTGCTTCACCACTCTCCTAGTGAAAACGTTTTTCCTAATATCTAACCTAAACCTCCCCCACTGCAACTTGAGACCATTACTCCTTGTTCTGTCATCTGGTACCACTGAGAACAGTCTAGATCCATCCTCTTTGGAACCTCCTTTCAGGTAGTTGAAGGCTGCTATCAAATCCCCCCTCATTCTTCTCTTCTGCAGACTAAATAATCCCAGTTCCCTCAGCCTCTCCTCATAAATCATGTGCTCCAGCTCCCTAATCATGTCCTGCACCACCCATAGCCTGCCTCCCTCCTTCTCTCCCATTTCTTCTAATTTGCTCTCCTGCACTCCACAGTTGCCAATCTTTTCATTCTGGAGGCCATGTGGGGCTTTGGTCATATCCCTGTGTGGTTTTCTGAGCACACTATAATTAATCACTCTCTTAGATATTTTTTTCTGATGCAGACCAGGGGATGGACACAGATAGATCTAGAAACAGAGACACATTGCTGTAAATCAGGAATAGCCCTACTGAGGTCAGTTCCACAGGTGTACAGCCAGTGCAAGTGAAAGCAGAGCCATGTGCAGAGACACAGAGTCCCATAAAAAGAGAAAACCAGAAACATGTAGACAGAAACTCACAAATGGAAATGCAAGTGGGTGGGACTCCAGGGTTTGCAGCCCCTCTCCTTGTGGAACATATAAGCCCATCTCCTGTACTCCTCCTAAAGCACAGACAGATGGCAACTCACAGCATGGAGGAAATAGAATGGTGGAAACTACTTCTGGGATGTGGAGACATCTCCTCCTCTCTGTGCTGATCATCTGGGTCCTAGGTACCAGCTGAGCATTGCAAGGACTGGAGATGGGAAAAGCAGGTGCAGAGTCCCTTGTCCAGGGGACGTACTCATCTCTGAGATTGAGAGTAAGGGGATGTCTGGAACTCATGTCTCATCTGCTTTGAAATCTTGGGAGACAATCATCACAGAACAGGATAATTTGGGAACAAATTAATCTGTCTCTAGACTGTGAGACCTGTGGAGAGTGATTCCCAGACAGGACATGCTTAGGGCAGCTCCCACTAGTTTAGTGCATGGCAAACTCAACTCAACTCACAGACAGGACTCACTCAGGAGAGATCAAATGGTTTGCTGAGAGAAGGCAACTCTTCCTTTCCTTTCACATTTTAGTTGCTTCTGACTTTGTGTTTCCTTCTTTTCTCACTCCCTATATCTCTACCTCTGTCCTCTCAGTTTCCTCATGTTGTTTCCCATTTCCTTCCGGGTGTGAGCTCAGCCTATGTGGAACAGCTCCCTTTCCTCACAGAGTACTCAGGAAACTCCCCAAACCTGCAATGTACACTGAAACAATCCAACTGTGACAAGAAATACTGGTATAGGCAACAGGGAGGCAGGGAGCTGGAGGGGCTCTTCTATTCTTATGAAGACCATTTGGTGATCTTCACAGCTGAGCCCATGACAGCCCTGAGGAGGAACAAAAAAATGGGACCTAAACTGGAAAAACCTTTCACGGTCTGACTCAGCTGCGTATTACTGCGCCTGCAGCACTGCACCGTGACACAGAGCCCTGAAGTAGCCAGCAAAACCCCAGAGATAGAACATGAGATTGAGACACTTTGATGACTTGCAGCATTTCACATCTCAGGCCCTGCCTACATTAAGGAAGTACACACTGGATACCAGAGTAAGATTCACCACTATAAGCCCTGATTTGCATCAGTGCAGCACTTTTGTATTAGGGGTGTGTGTCACTATATCAGTGTAGCAACACCACTGCAAATTACTCTCATGCAGAGAGAGCCTAGGCCACAGGTGTGGCTCAGTAGCTGTGGTTATGGCAGAGAGTGGGTTGTGGTTGGAAAGTTCCCTTCACTTAACAATGAAGAGCTTGGAATGTTGATGTGATCAGAGAGCTCCCTCACAGGTACACACAGGATACTAGTCAGATGTGCTCTCCCCTATCTCCCTCACCCTCTCATCAGCTCTGCCAGCCAGTCGCTAGAGGGAGCCATTATCACATGCACTAACCGGAGTGATACACTAACATGCCCCAGACTTCTTAGTATCCTCATCACTTGATGGATAATTTGCTCAGAGCAATAACCTTGAACCAGCTAAGTTTTTATTTAGAGCTTTAGGCTACATCTACATTATGAGATAGGGGTGTGAGTCCCCCACTCACATACATATACTTGCACTAGCTTTCCTCAAGCTAGCATGGATGTAAATAGCAGGGTAGCTGTGGTAGCACAGGTAGTCAGGGTTCTGGCAGTACAAACCCACCTGAGCCTCATGGGTACATACTTGGCACAGCTAAGCTATGCCTCCGCTCACGCTACCCTTGCTACTGCAGCTACACGGCTATTTATACTCACTGTAGTACAATGGGAACGAGTGCGAGTAGCTAAGCAGGAGAATCACAGCACTAGCTCATAGTGTAGACGTAGCCTTAGTCTCTCTTTTAAGGCAGGTTTTCCAGACCCTGAATTATTTTTGTAGCTCTTTTCTGGACCTTTTGTTATATTCCAACACCTTTTTTTGAAATGTAGACACCAGAACCAGACTCAGTATTCCAGTAATGGTTTATCCAATGCCATATACAGAGGTAATACCATCTCCTTGCTCCTACCCCATATTCCCCTGCTTAGACAGCCATGGCTCAGCAATCATGTGAATAAGGCCATTAGAGTCAGATAAGGACAGTCCCAGAAACACAGTCAGTCCAAACTACAGAGGAGCGAGGGCTGGGTCACTGATTGGATTTGTGTGTTTAATCTAAACAAATAGACAAAATGAAGAGAAAAAAAGGGAAAGTGAGGGAGATGGAGAAAAGGAAATAGAATGAGAGAGAATAGGAAAGGAATAGAAAGAAGTGGGGAAGCAAGGAAGAAAAGTACAAGTAGTAGAAATATGTGTCCAATTTTGAGAGACCAACGATGAAATCCTAGCCCCATTGGAATCAATGTCTTAACTCCCATTGTTATTAATAGAGCCAGAGTCACTCCCTAAGTGTCCTTCTGACTCCTAAGCACACACAGCTCCCTCCATCTCCTCCCCTGTCTTTGTCCCTGGGTTTCTGCTGGCTGTCTCAGGGCTCTGTGTCACTGTGCAGTGCTGCAATACATAGCTGAGTCCAACCGTGAAAGGGTTTTCCATGTTTGCTGCCAATTGTTGTTCCTCTTCAGCGTGAGCTTGTTCCCATGTCCCTTCACTCCAGCTTAGAAGAGCCCCTCCGGCTCCCTGCCTCCCTGCTGCCAGTACCAATACATATGGTAATATTCAGACTTTTTAAATGAGGAAGTCTCCTGGAAACCCTGTGAAGAAGGGTGGCTGCTCTGTGTAGGTGGAACCCACACCTGGAAGGAAACAAGAAACAGCATGTGTACATCTACACAGCAAACAAACAAACAAATAAAGAAACAAACAAACGTGGCAGTGAGTCTCAGAGCCTGGTTCAACTGACTCAGGCTTGTGGGGCTAGTGCTATAGGGCTAAAAACTTCAGTGTAGATGTTCCCGCTCAGCTTGGAACCTGGACTCCTGAACATCTACACTACTATTTTTAGCCCTGTAGCACAAGCCCCCTGAGCCCAAGTCAGTTGCCCCCGGATCTGAGACTCGCTGCCATAAGGTTTTGTTTGGGTTTTTTCACAGTGTAGACATACCCCATGAAAGAACCAGGTGGTGCCAAGTCAGGGCACAAATTGAGATGAAAGAGCGAGAGAGCAACAGAAAGGAAGGAAGAAAAATGAAGGAAAGGGTAAAGGAGAGAAAGCAGGAATGAAAAATTTAGAAGTGGAGATAAAGAGAGAAAAAAGAAAACAGGACAGTCACCTTCCCTCTGCAAAACACTGGAGTCATCGTGTGATATTCTATCCTGAGATCTCGCTTCCTTATTAACTGAACTGACACAACATGCACTGAAGGTCTTACATCTGGGAATTACTCAATCCTTCAAGATCCAACAATCTCAGGTGGAGACATTTTTACCCACAAGTCCTTGCTCCTCACTGGTTCTCTCTGTCCATCCCAGAGACTCAAAGCTGATGAGATATGGTCTCCAGAGATCCCCTCACACCTCAGTCTTGGTGATGAGAGTGTGCTTTCTCAGCTTGGGATTCTGGACCTCTCTGCCCCACCCCATCCCCATGGTCACTCGGACAGTACTTGGGGCCCATAGGAGCAGTGCTGAGAGCAGGAGATTCTCCACATGGTGGCAGCTTTCCCCTGCTCTGGCTCCTCTATGCGCTGTGTTTTCTTCTCTCTCTGCCTCAAGGTGATGAGAGGGAAGAGCAAATACACTTCTCAGTGGCAGGAGAAACTCTATGGTGTCATTGCACAGGAGAGACTTACCAGTTTCCCACATTGGCCCTCACTGTACTTTTTTACTGGCCAGTTTCATGAATGTCCTTGACACTGGTGTCTGTGCCCCTGTACACCACTGCTAAAGGATCTCCCCACCCCCCAGCCTAAGGGGAGGATCTACAGGACCTGAAACCCAAATGATTTTGGGGGACAACAAATAAAAAAACAGGGCTACCCGTCCCTGACCACCAGGCCAGAGCTCTTGACCCAGTTGACCCGGGCGGAGGAGGCTGCCAAGTACACGGCCTGACAAGCCTCCACCTGCGCCAAGTCGCCCGGGTCCTGAACCACGGGGAGCACATCGTCAGCGTACGCTGACAGGACCAGCCGGAGCGCTGGCTCCTGAAGCACCAACCCCGTCAACCTCCTGCGGAGGAGACAGAGGAAGGGCTCGATCGCCAGAGCGTACAGCTAGCCCAAGAGGGGGCACCCTGACGCACTCCTCGCCCGAAGCTGACCGGCTCGGTCAGGGTCCAGCTGAGCCCGACCAGACACTCTGCGGAACCGTACAGCACCTGGAGAAAACCCACAAACTGGGATCCGAAGCCTAACGCTCGCAGAGTGCCCAGGAGATACCCGTGGTCCACCCTGTCGACCGCCTTCTCCTGATCCAGGGACAGGAGGGCGAACGACAGACTGTCCCTACACCCAAGCTCCAAGAGATCCCGGATCAGATACAGGTTATCAAAGATGGTACGGCCCGGGACGGTGTAGGTCTGGTCTGGGTGGATCACGTCCTCCAGCACGGACCCCAGCCGCAGCGAGATCCCGGGGTCCTCCCCGCTAGCACCCGAGGCGACGCTTGCCTCGGGCATTGCAGGGGGTTTAGGTGGCAAGGGGGCAGGAGGGGCTCCATCAGGGGTCGCCGCAGGGAGGGACTGCGAGGGACGGATGTTGACACCCTCCGGTGCTGCCACGTCTTCCCCAGCCGGCACTGGTGGATGGAACGCACCCGTAGGCAAGGCGGAAGGCTCAGCAGCGGTGACCCCCTTCCTGGTTTTACGGGGGTCCTCTGCACCAGATGGCAAGAGCGGAACCCAAGCCTTCCGCTTGCCCTGCTTTCCCTGCACTAGGGTCCAGCCCCCCATGGTGTCACCTGGGGGTCGGGCGACAGGGGTTGGGTCCGGGGGCACGGATGATGGCTCGGGGGGGTAATGGTGCGGGGGAGCGAGGGAGGGAAGAGTCCCCCTAGGGCCGGCTCTCTCCCAAGTCCGGTGATACCCCCGCCCCACCCTCCTCCACAGGCCCCGCCAGATTGCAAGCAGCGGAGGCGGGGCTCTCCCGCTCATCTGGGCACGCTGGAGGAAGATACCCCAGGTGCCCAAGCGGGAGCAGTAGTGGGCTGGAAAGGAGGAGGGGTGGCTCTGGGTATCGGGCAGCCAGGGGCACCGGCGATGACGGGACCGGCGCCCAGCCTGGGCTCGGGGGTCCCGGACGCTCATCCGTGCCGGGCCAAGGGGCAGTCCCTCCTGACGTGCCCCGTCGCCCGGCAGAAGTAGCACCGGGCCTCCCCTGTAGAATAATGCACCCGGTAATGGGTCCCCTGATAAGGGACCAGGAAAGACCCCTCAAGCGCCTCTCCGCCACGCGCCGCCGGCAGCAGTTGAAGTTGCACCTGCTGGCGGAACGAGAGGATGTGACCGAGGGCGGGGTCTTTGCAGCCCAGCGGGAGAGGCCAGAAGATGGAGATAGGCCTCCCCAGGGTAGAGAGGGCAGGCAGCAGGGCAGCATTGGGGAGGTAAGGAAGAACGGAGGTCAGGACCATACGGACCCCCAGGTCCTCCAGCGGCTCCAGGGGGACGAACACGCCCCCCACTGCCAGGCCCGTCTCCACCGCCTCCTGGGCAGCCGCCTCCGAGGCAAGGAAGAAAACGACCTTGCCATACATCTTGCAGGCCGCCACGATGGTCGTGGGCCCCACTACCCTTGCCAACGCCTGCACGTAGGTCTCCATGTGGGGCGAGGCAGGCACCAGGAGGCAACGGACGCCGTGCCTCCTGGTCAAGTTGGGGAAGGGGCCCCGGTCATTGTAGATGGCAGCAGGGGCGGTGGCTGGACGAGACGACCCAGCGGCAAGCGGAGGGGCCACCGCCACCTGGGCATACGCCCTGGGGGCCAGGAGAGGGGCACCCGCAGAGCGGGTGGAGGGTGCAGCCGGGTGGGACGCCACGGCCGGTGGCGGGGCCGCGGCAGCGGGAGCAGCCCCTGCCATGGAGGGCCTAGTCTTCCTGGCGGGGCTCTTTCCCTTCCTTTTGCCCTGGCCTTTTATGCCAGCTAGGGGGGCTCCCCCAGAATCGGAGGGGGCGAGGGACGTGGCAGCAGCGGAGGTCACCCCAGCGCCCGCCGCTGCCGGCACCTCAGTGGGGGCGGTGGCAGGTGGTTCGGCAGCGGCAGTTGAGGTAGAGGCTAGGGGGGTCGTTGGGGGGTAGGTGGGGAAGGGGGGGCAGGGCTTATCCCTGGGATCCCACCCGCCATGTTCCCCTCCATGATAAGGCGGGGGGTCAGTCCAGGGGGGGTAGGTGCGCCCACAAGCGCTTGCGTAAAGTCAATAGGTAGCTGGCTGCTGCTGCAGGCCCAAAAGGTGGCAATAGGGCACGGCAGGCCAGGATGGTAAGTGGCCGGTGGGGGTGGTGAAGGGGCAACGGCAGTGGTGGAGGTTGGGGGGGAACACAGATGGACCAGGGGGCAGGCTCCGCGCCACACCCCGTGTCCCCACAAACACAGTCTAGACACCCACCACTAGAGCACAGTTCGAAAAGTTACTCAGTCCTTAATGGCCCCCTCCACAGTGGTCTCCAGAGTCCAGTGTGCTCCCCCAGCAGCTGATGGTCCGCGTAGTCCTCTGCCTCTTCCCCCAGGCTCCAGCAGCTCCCCAGGATAAGCACAGCAGCAGCAGCTCCAGCAACCCTGGCAGCCAGGCAGGAAGGACCCCCCACAGGTTGTAACGGTGGTGGTGGGGGGGGGGGGTGGTCCTGGCCTCTCCCTCCAGGGCAGGCCGGCACAGTGGCAGCAGCAGTTCAGGGAGGGAACTCCAACCAGCAGCAGCCCAAGGAGGAAGGGAGAAGGAGCTCCAGCCAGCAGGACAGCCGGAGAGGAGGGAGAGCTCCACATATTGGGTCTCCGGGAGGTGGGCGGGCGGAAGCCCGCCCACTGCTAAAGGGTCCCCCCCCAGCCAAAGGAGAGGACCTACAGGACTGTAAACCCAAATTATTCCGGGGGACAACTAATGAAAAACAGGGACAGGACTGCGGTCAAAGGGTCAAAAGAAGGGAACCTGATGGGGACACCGAGCAGAGAACGCCGGACAGCGCCCACTGCTCCTCAAAGGCATCAAGGGAGCCAGTGGACGCCGCCCAGAGGAACTCTGCCTGGATGCGTGAACGGACAGAGGAACGGAAACAGGCCCCACAGTCACAGGAGTCTTCACCGGCCAACCTCCTCACCCTGGTTGCGTAGATGGTCATTTTAGCCAGGGCCAGGAGGAAGTTGACCAGGAGGTCCAGGGACTTCGTGGGGCGACGGATAGGGAGTGCATAGAGGAGGTGGTGAGGGGAAAAGTGCAGCCAAAAACGCAACAGAAGGTTCATGAGGAGCCGGTAGAGGGGCTGCAACCTGGTGCACTCCAGATAAATGTGCGCCAGGGTCTCCCTCACGCCGCAAAAGGGGCAGGTATCAGGGACAGGGGTAAACCGCGCCAAATACACGCCCGTGCTCACGGCTCCATGAAGGAGCCGCCAGCTGACATCCCCGGCGGGCCTCGGGACCAGGGTGGGATATAGGCTGGTCCACTGGGGCTTCTCACCCTCCAGAGGTGGCAGGAGGTCCCGCCACTTTGTGAGAAGGTGAAGCGTGTGGAGCACGAGCGTGTATAGATGGGACCTTGGCGTGGTCAGGAAGCGGACCGGCTGCAGATCGCGCAGTCGGCTCACGGAGAAGGGGCGGGGGTTCCAGTTCGGTCCATGGGGCAGGGGCCCGATGAAAAGGTCCGGAGGGCCCGGGGTGGTGGGTGGGTGGGGCGTACCCTCTCACAGGACCCGGTCGAGGTAGGCCCGAGCAGCGGGCGGCAAAGCGGCCTTCACCTCCTGAAGTACGCGCTGGGGAGTACAAGGACTGGAAAGCCCCATGCGAGCGTCAGGAGATCCAGCCAGTCTCCCCGGTCATAATCCAGGAGGTCTCCGACTCTGGTGACTTCCGCCAGGACCAACCTCCGGCGCACCGAGGGGGACTCGGCCACCTGCACAAGGAGCTCGGGGTTGTGTAGCAGGGGCTCCGCGAGGAGATCTGCCCCCTGGTGGCCGCCACGGACCTGGTTGCTGAGAACAGCTTCCAGGTCCGGAGGAGGTCCTGGTAGAAGACCGGCAGCCCGGAGAGGTCTCGCGGAAGGCCTCTCGGATCGAGATAAAGGAGCTGCCGGTCATACCGGAGCCCTCGGAAGCGGCGCAGGAAGGCATATGCCAGTACTCCCCACGCCGGACTACCTGCACCATAAAGGAGCCTCTGCGGGGCCTGGAGGCGGACGACATGGACCTGAGTGCGCAGGCACTTCAGGCCCTGCCCTCCCTCCTCCAGGGGCAGATGAAGGACCCCCACAGAGACCCAGTGCAGTCCTGGCCAAAAGAACTCCAGAATTACCCTCCGGAGGTCGGCCAGGAAACCCGGGGCCAGGACCAGGGTGTTGAGGCGGTACCAGAGCATGGACAGGACTAGCTGATTGAGCACCAACGCTCTCCCTCGAAGGGAGAGACACCGGAGTAGTCCTGTCCATTTCCGGAGCCGCTCCGTCACCCTGCCCTGTAAACCGTGCCAGTTCTCCGGCGGAGACGGATGCGTGGCGGAAAGGTAAACGCCGAGATAGAGCAGTGGACCCGCGCTCCACCGGATGGCCTGAAGCGCGGGTGGGAGGGAGCTCGCCTGCCACCCGTCCCCTACCACCAGGCCAGAGCTCTTGACCCAGTTGACCCGGGCGGAGGAGGCCGCCGAGTACACGGCCTGGCAGGCCTCCACCCGCGCCAAGTCGCCCGGGTCCTGGACCACGAGGAGCACATCGTCGGCGTACGCCGACAGGACCAGCCGCAGCTCCGGCTCCCGAAGCACCAACCCCGTCAACCTCCTGCGGAGGAGACAGAGGAAGGGCTCGATCGCCAGAGCGTACAGCTGGCCCGAGAGGGGGCACCCCTGCCGCACTCCTCGCCCGAAGCTGACCGGCTCGGTCAGGGTCCAGTTGAGCCTGACCAGACACTCTGCGGAAGCGTACAGCACCTGGAGAAAACCCACAAACTGGGATCCGAAGCCTAACGCTCGCAGAGTGCCCAGGAGATACCCGTGGTCCACCCTGTCGAACGCCTTCTCCTGATCCAGGGACAGGAGGGCGAACGACAGACCGTCCCTACACCCAAGCTCCAAGAGATCCCGGACCAAATACAAGTTATCAAAGATGGTACGGCCCGGGACGGTGTAGGTCTGGTCTGGGTGGATCACGTCCTCCAGCACGGACCCTAGCCGCAGCGAGATGGCCTTGGCTACGATTTTGTAGTCCGTGCTGAGGAGCGAGACGGGACGCCAATTCCGTAAATCGCGGAGGTCCCCCTTCTTCGGCAATAAGGCGAGCACGGCTCGCCTGCACGAAAGAGGGAGGACCCCGCTCTGCAAGGACTCGGCCCAGACGGTGACGAGGTCTGGGCCGAGGACGTCCCAGAACACGCGGTAGAACTCCACGGTCAGCCCGTCCATGCCCGGAGATTTATTGGTGGGCATGCGGCGGAGGGCTTCCGAGAACTCGGCTAGAGAGAGAGGCAGCTCAAGCCGGTCCCGGTCGCCCGCGCTGACCGTCGGGAGCCCGTCCCAGAGCACTCTGCAAGCGGTAGGATCGGTCGGATCCGGGGAGAAAAGGTGTGCGTAGAAGGTCCTGGCCCTCTCGCACATCTCCGCCGGATCCGTGAGGGGGGAGCCGTCCTCTGCCAAGAGGCAGGTGACGTGCTTCTTGGCCCCCCTCCTTTTCTCCAGGGCGTAGAAGAAGCGGGAGCCGCGATCCATCTCCCGAAGGAGGCGGATGCGGGATCGAACAAAAGCACCCCGGGCCCGATGATCGTCGAGGGCCCGGAGCTCCTCCCGCTTCTCCCGGCACGCTCCGCAAAGGGATGGATCCTCGGGGCTGGCGGCCAGACGCCTCTCTAGCTCCAAGACCTCCCGTTCCAACTGCTCTATCGCCGCATCCCTCCGCCGGCTGGCGCCCCGGGTGTAGTC